>MU839265.1:0-67227 GCA_030685235.1 Copromyces sp. CBS 386.78
TACGTTAAATAAAATCTCCTAGCTTGGGCAAAATGGGTGTTTCACTGTCTTCCGTGGGTATAATCCAGCTCCGCCCAAGGAAACACTATTTTATACCAATAGCAATTACCCGAATTAATAGTACTAGATTTATTAAAGTTGTTATTAATTTTCCGAAATAGAAATTTAGGATAATTTCTTTCGGTAAGCCCGTTATTATTTGGGAAAAAATCCTTCTTATATATTCCTTTATTTTCGCCCTAAAATTTAATATAAATAGCAAATATAATATTTAATTCGGTTGCGTTTTCAGAATTATTATTAAAAGCGAAGTAAATTAAATAAGGACTTTTAGTAAAATCGATAAATTTACCCCGAATTAAATTAATTTTCTTTTTAACGTTATTAATATACTATTTAAAAATATATCCGGGGGTAGGTTTAGCGTAATAGGATTTCAATTTAAAGTATAAACTATTTTAGAAATAAATATATAATTAAAAATTAATTAAATTACCTTATAATTGTATATATTTGAATAGTTCTATAGAGAAATTAGGTAATATTAGATTGCCTTTTTTATTAAACTTAATAGTAAAACGGTAAGTATTGAACTATTTTTATATTTAATTGAGTTTAATTCCGAAAATATAGTAAAAGGCTTTAATAATTTTATTGAAATTATTATTAAATTTAATACGCTTACCCTAAGAGAGTATATTAATTTATTAAGAAAGGGTAATACTATATAATAAATATTAAAAATTATTAGTAATTACTTTGCGTCGTTTAATATAAATTAAAATTAAATTTTCGAACGAATTAATAAATAAATAATAGTCAGTAAAGATATTAATTTTATTGTCCGTATAAATTCTATAGCGCTTTTTATTTTTAAAGGTATTAGAATAGAATATTCTAACGTTAAGAAATTTCTATTAAATTTATTTATTATTAATAGTACTAATAGGAATAGTCGATCTTCCGTTTTCGTACTCTTTAAATTCAGTAATACAAATATAAATTTCTTTAAGTATATTATTAAAGAGAAGGGCGTTTTTTAATATAGTATTAATATTATTAGCTTCTTTTAATAAATAAGAGGAATTGGAAGAATTATCGGCGAAATATATTAAAATACGTTATTTATTACCGGGAAAAATACTTTAATAATTATTAGGACGTAATAAAGGGAAACTTTATTAAGTAGGAGTATATTAATTATTAGTAAATTAAATTAACGGAATATAAACTAAGGAAATTTATATTAAAATAGGTTAAATAAGAGCCTTAAACATTTAGGTTAGCGTTCGTTAAATTAATTGAATTTAATTAATTTATTTAATAAGGCGGGTACGTTATTTAATTTAACGATTTCGCTTTTCGGCTTCGTTATTATTAATAAACTACTAATTTTATTCAGTAATTTCCTTAAGAGTTATACTACTATTAATAACGCTTTTAAGGATTAGGCTATAATATCCTATAATTAGTAGAAAATTATTAACGTATATATAAACGGGTAGATAATTAGGATTAGTAATTAATAGTTAACGATTAATATAATTCATTTAAAGATTTTTTATATAATTCGTAAGGTTAGTAGCGTCCTAGGGGTCCTTAGCGTTAATTATAGTAAAATTAGCGGTAGGATTAGAAATATTAGAATATTAAAGCCGATTTACTATTATATAATTAGGAAATTAATTAGAATATTATTGTATAGCTATAAGAGTTGTAAAGTTAAATTTTAATTTTACGTTATTTTTAATAAGGTATAAAGTATTTTAAATAGGATTAACGAAATAAATAGGAAATTTGTCGGCTATAATAGGTTTTAATAATTAGTTTATATAATTTTACTATTATTTTTACGCGAATTGAATTAACGTTTCTATTTATATTATATTTATAAAAACCTTCGTAATAGGATTAACGGTAAACTTTTCGGTAAGGGCGGTAGCAATATTTATTATTAAATTTATTTAGGAGACAATAAATTCGGTAAATAAAAGTAGGCGAATATAAATTTTAATCGATTAAATAAGCGGTACGTCGGCTATAATAATAGAAGTTTTAGAGGGAATTGGCGGGAACGGCGGCGTATTAATTATTTTAATTATATTAAAAAAGTTAGAATTATTAGGATTTTAGGAATTAATAATAGAAAAAGCGTTAATATTTTTAGGAATTAGTACGCGAATAGTAATATTAATAATATTTTCGCCCGTATTATAAAGAGTAGGCGGGGGAAATAACGGTTAAACTTAATTTATTTCTACTTTTATAGTTTCCTTTACCTTTTTACGTTCCTTCTTTAAATTTATATAAAAAGTTTGCTAGTATTTCTTCTTTAATTATATAAATTATTTATCTATTTTTCCGAAAGGTTAAGTTTAACGGATTAGGATTAGATAATTATTAATTAAATTACAATATTTATATAAAATAAATATTACTTCCTTATTGGCTATATTATAATCGATAACCCAATTTTTATTATAATTATTAATAGCGAATTTTTTAAGCTAGTTTTCGTTAATTCTAATATAGCCGTCTTCTTTAAAGTAAAGTTATATAGCTTTAATAATAAAATTACCAGTTATTATAGTAAAACGTTCTTCGTAGTAAATTTAAAATTATTTAATAATAAATTAATAAATTTATTATATTTTATAAGTAATTTAATCGTTCTAAAGTTTAAAGGCTAATTTAGGTTCGCTATTATTCTCGGTTATTTTAAAGGCTAACTGTTAAATTTAAATAAATAAAATACGTAAAGAAAGGGGTAAAAATATTATTTAAAAGGGTTTTATATTAAAGAAATTAATTCGAATAAATCGAATAAATAGTAATAAATTTAATAAATTATTATTAAAATTATTATAAAGAATATAATCTCCCCCTTTATAAAAGGAAGAGAAAGGAATAATGAAGTTGGTTTGAATTTAATTATAAGTATTATTTATTATGCGATAAGAGTCTTTATAAATAATATTATAAATAATAATAATAATAAAAAGTAAAGAGTACGACTAGTTATTAAATAGAGTAATAGTATGTAATAATAAGCGATAGTATTATTAAAGGAAGTGTAAGGCAATATTAACGAGAGCTTTAACCTAGGACTTTATATACGATTTTATAGAGTGTAAGTAAAGTAGACGTTAGGTTAACATAATATAAATTAATAATCCAATCAACCTTGACGGAGGTTGACTAGGGAGTACTCTTATATAGTATAGACCGCTTAGATGAGCGCATACCAAGACAGAGCGGGTCATCCGGGCATTTGCCCAGAATTCCCCTAATAAAAAGTATTAATTAAATTCGTATTAGTGCTAATACTAGTATTAGTACTAATTAAACTAATATTCGCCCTTTTATCTAACTATTTAATTTTAGATACGTATTTATCTAGTAAAATATCGATTATTCTATCACCAAATTCGAAAAATATATAGAGTTTATAGGAAAATCCCTATTATACTAAATTATTATAATCTTTTACCCTAATTATAAGAAAAAGTAGATTAAAATAAAGATTTCGAAATTAGAGGCTAGCCGAGTACTTAGTAAGTTCAAAACAGTCTAGCGATAGGAATATTAATATTGTAAAATAAAGAACGATATTAATACCCTATTTGTATTATTAGTATTAATATAAGTATATAGGAATAACGATTTGTATAGTTTAATACCGCTAGACTATTATAGTACCCTAGTATTACGACCTTCTATCGATAACGAATTAATATTATATTTGAAGGAGGATCCCTAACCTATATTTAATCCTTTAGTTTAGTAGATTTAAAACGAAGATAAATACTTTCAGTTAGCGATAATAATATTTAATTATTTTTTACTCCCTTCTATATTTGACGAGTGCGAAAGGGTATTTAGCAGTACAGGTTTAATCCTATTGTTATAGCGGTATAAATTATACTATAATATTATTAATAGATTATTAAGTTTGAAGATATAGGGTTATTTTAATAGGGAGGAAGGTTTGTAATAGTTTCAAGTATTTTGCCTTACTTTATCTCCTATTTTGTTCTATATAATTAACTTTGCGTTTTTATTATGTAATAGTGCTGATACGGCTAATAGAAGTGTATAATTTTGGGTATTTCAGAGCCTGGAAAAATGTGTCTTCCGGTGTAAAATATATAAAATAAAACAAAACCGCTTGGGAAATAAAACAAAACGGTCATTTTTATCCAAAATAAAACAAAACGGCCAAAAAAAAATTTGGTTTTGTTTTATATTAATCGCTGATGGGAACAGCGTTTGCTTTTCACCCTTCATGAATATATTCTTGCATAAGGTATCTACTTCCACCTCACCTTGCTCGTGGCATTGAGGGCAACAAGTTGCTGGACAAGACTTGGCCACAACCCGTAATCACACCAAAAGGACCGAAGCGGTCATGCGAGCGCCGTGATATTTACCACTTGCTTAGAGGTAGAGAAAATACCGACATGATCGCAAGATCGGAGACAGCTAAGCAGATATTGCCCTAGTAAATAATTTCTCCTTCCCAAAAAAACACACTTCAAATGCTGATTGATAGGTTTCAATTCGCAAGCCCAAAAGGAGGTCAAAAAAAGACCAAAAAGCTCAGCGGCCCAGAGCAGGGTCGAACCCGTCCACTCTTGAAGACACACGCCTACGAAAACTGTACCACCGTTACCAACGCAACGAGCAATGTTTATCTGGCCCCGCCACCACACACCGCCAGACCACGACGGTGGAATCATTAAGTACTTTGGTGCGAGGGATAATCGGAGTTACTGAGGGGTGCCAAAGTAGGACCTTATAAGGCCCAAGTGGAAGGAGAAGGGCAAGCGCCGGGCTGGCAGGTGCTTACGCACTGCCTGGGACAGTGCACGCTTGCCGGCATCTAGCAGGTGCGAGCTGACTGGATTTGGTTAGGTATTGAAGTTGTCTTGTGTGTCATGATTGTTGTTGTTCATTGTTTCCGTTGTTGTCCTGGTCTTGGTCTTGGTCTTTAATGATGCACGTTGACGGGCAGTGTTTTTTGTTAAGTACGACGAGGATCTTGGGCGTGACGACGATGACAACGGACGGGATATAGGAACCGCTTCTCAGTAATGTAACGGCTTGTCTTCGTTCCAGCATGGGCGCCATCTGTTATTGTATGTTCCATTAGTTTCATGATCACAATACCGTAACAGCCGAAACAAAAACGAGATGAAAGGAAGAAGGAGCGAGGGGAGGAATGACGGAAGGAAGGAAGGAACGAACGAACGAACGAACCGACGCAGAAAAAAACAGAAAGATCAACATGGAAAAGGGAAAAAGAACAGAAGACTCACAAAATCTCAGCCACCCCTCTCCCACAAGCCTGCCAACAACACTCATCGCTCGCCGCCTCAATCACCGCCCTCACCTCGGGCCGACACGTGCACTCGAGATCCAGCGGGTCTTCGCAGTCGGTGTTCAGCTCCACGGCCTTTTTCATGCAAGGCCTTGCACAGGCCGCGAACACGCCCGGGATATCGTTCACCTCGCCCAGGGGAAACGAGACGACGTCTTGTACGTGCACGGTCTGGATCGGTTGCTCCCAGACGTTGACGCTGTTGGAGAGCCGAAATTCGGCGAGGTCGTCGCCGAAATGTAGGAAGCCGTCTTCGTCGACGCGGTCGTCGGGGTTTTGCCGGCAATTTAGGAGGGAGGAGCGGGGGGCGATGTCGTTCCCGGCGATGTGGGCGATGCGGTCGAGTTCCAGTTCGGATCCTCTGGCTACGGACGTCTCGATGATGTCGCCCCGGACGTTGTCGGGAGCGGCGGGCCGGAGGAGGAAGGGGAAGAAGTAGGAGGACAGGGAGGTAGACAATAGAGCGGAGAATAAGAGACCACAGAGGATGAACCAGGGGGAGATTCTGGGGAGGCGGGGAAAGAAGCGGATTTCGATGGGGTGTAAGGAGGGCATCTTGACGGTGGTTATGACGATGAGGTTGATGATTCTGGTAATGGTGATTATTCGAGCTGGTGGAGGGACTAGAAGGTTAAGAGAAATTAGGGTTGTGGCTTATTTCGAGGTGGTTGGACGCATTTATACTCACTCGATGGAAGTTGCTATGCTGGTTTAGGTCCTGGTTAATATTTATTTACGTCAAGTGGAAAGTTAGAGAGCAATAACGGAATGAGATAAGACTCGTTTAATAAAAGAAAAGAACAGGACAAAGAAATGCATGACAGCAATGCGCCGTTAGAATATCTGAAATTGCAGATGCGGGTTTCCGGAAGATCGCAGCGGACATATATACACATCGCCACGCATGCGAAGTACGACGTGCATGATCCGGAAGAAAAGAATTGATATCTACAGCAAGAGCTGCATATGCAACTGGTATGCCACAGGAACTTGATCTCAGAACCAAGCGCGGTTGTTAAGCTGTGGTCGAGTGTCCGGCGTTGGTTTGGTGAGCATATATGGTACTCGTGTCTCCCAATACTCTTCGTCTTTATACTGAATCTTAATAGGATGTTATTCAATATAAGACATTTATTCACATTGGACAACATTCCAGGATTTTAGTTCGTCCAGTAACTGGGGACGATATATGATTTCTTGTTTCCCATGATGTTCGAGCATTGATATTTGTTGCTTGTAGAGACACCAGTTACGTGAAAGATCTCGACTGTGAGCCGATGTATGACATGGCCCTTATCAGTTACCCAGATCAAAAATAACATCCCCAACCACCTACCACGGATCGCAAACATCCCTCGGTGGAAGCTTCGTAGAGAATGCGTTACTCCTTGAACCCATCCATTGTGATTTTGTCCGGTGGCCGTCGCACCATCTTCCGCCACGTACCTTCCACATGCGTATTCCATCTCTTTCATCCATTCTTTCACCCCGCATCCGCCCACTCATTGCCTGTCCAACTTGGCACGAAAGATACACCAGCACAGCAACACACGTCTCGGCCCGTCCCGCCAGTGTACCGTATCCATTGTCCGATGGTTCAGTGCTCGCAATTCCTTCAACTCATAGGCTCGGGCAGTTTCCTTTCTTTTTGACGTGACGTTTGAGAAACGATAAGCTGTCCGCAAGGACCTTGCTTTCCTCGGCGCGGCCCGACGTGAGCTCTCTTCTACCGCTGTAGCTAAGCTAACCTTACTTCCAGCTTAGGTAGATAGCCACTTCATGCTTTCACAAACCACATCAGGCACATATAAACGGTCATGCATGCGGACAACGTTTGTTCGTTCATAAACCATGTTTCCACCTGTCATTTTGCCATGACTAACAGGCATGACATACAAAAAAAAAAAAAAAAAAAAAAAAAAAAAAAAAAAAAAGGGGATGAAAAGTCTCAAATCGAGAGAGAAAAAAGTGGAAAAGTAAATGACAAGAAAATGCAGGGCCTCCGTGAGGTTTTCCTACAAAACCCCTAAGAGACCCCTCCCCCTTTTGGTCATGGGATAGCCATCCAACCAGAGAAAACAAGAAGTAAAAAAAAAATCTAGTCTTTCGCCTTCACTTGAAAAAGGCTGACTCATAAGCCGTGATGATGCCAGACCTAATCCCCCATGCCCATCCGGATATATAACAAAAACAGACCAAAGCCAAACATGAAACGCTCCCGTCATGACCACCGGCGGTTTTGATTGTACAACAAACACACATATACAGTCAGTCCTCGCCTAGAAGACTGCTCAAACCCTAGAACTCTAGCTCGTTTCGCATCATCTCGCCTGTATTGATTGGCTGGGGCTCGCTTATTGTCATGGGCATGCTCAGCGTCTGGAGGTTGTTGTACATGGTTGACTGAGGTGTCGAGCTGTTGCCGTTGCTGGGTGCCCCTGAGCCGTGGACGTAACCGCCCTCGGATGTTGGCGAGGAGTACTCTTCTTCCTCCTCGCCAGAGAGGGCCGAGGTACCCTCAGAACCGTCGCCGCGATCGTGCGTACGCTTGTGCCTAGAGAAATATCGGTCAGTATCGTTGTTCAACGTCCCTCTTGAGCAACTGATGTGTGCTGAGGTGTACGAAATTGGAAAGGAGGATGCATACTGTGCTAGGTTGTCTGATCGGGAGAAGGCCTTTTGGCAGTATGAACAGACGTAGGGTCTCTCTTGTGTGTGTGTCCTCACGTGTCTAAAAGAAAAAGGCCAGGTTAGAACTGCGACAGGAGGGCAGGGTATCGAAAGGATTAGCTCTAGTCTTACCTCTTAAGGTGTTCTAAACGCTTGAAGACACGACCGCATGAGGGAATGGGGCAAGAGTGCGACTTCTGGGGATAAGGACCAAGTTCTGAGACTGTGGCAGAACGGGCGCGACGGATCACACCGGGGTGACCCTGAGACATCTGCCGCTCGCTCATAGGAGCAAGCTCATCATCGTTGAGCGGGCCGTAGTTCTGCCCCATGGGAAGATTCATAGGGTTGAGCGCAGGGCTGCTCTCGACAGTGGACAAGGGCGTACCATGCCTCGAAAGCTCGAGCATCTCGTGATGCTGCTGGCGGGCCATGTTGATCGCAGGGTTGCTGTACGTCAACCCGGGGGGAGAGTTGTCTGCAGACTCATCACCCTCGGCCACGGGACCAACAGAGGCAGACACGGACCTCCGGAGATCCGATGGCTTGTACACCGCAGGAGTGCCCGCTGCAATTGCTGTCGTAGCAGACAGAACTGATGGGGGAATGGAAGAGCGCCTCCTCCTTTGCTTGTAGGTTGGCGAACCCTCGATCACTGTGTAGGCGGCCATGGGAGAGTACCCTCTAGAAGGACCCTGGGACATGCTGCTAGATCCGTATGAGCGGGGGTACGACGGGGCCGCGAGATTGGATGGCGGAAGCTGGATCATGCCATTGAGGGCACCAGCATTGAGGTGATCGGGAATGGCAGTATAGAGACCAGTCTCCTCATTGGCAATATAGGCGGGCTCACCCATAACACCCATTTGCTGGTGAGGAGGCGTCAAGGGCTCAAAAGAGAGTCCTCTCTGGCTGTAGTCTTCAAAGTGCGAAGAGACGAATGATGGGGCGGGCGAGCACTCCAGACCATACGCAGGCATGGAAGCGTGTCGCTGGTGCACCTGTGTGATGGGCACACCATTCTGGGTATACTGAACACGACCATAATCAGGTTCTCGCTTGACCATTGGCTGAGGGCAGGTCATCGCGGGCCCCATCGTCATCGCTCCGTAGGAGACCATGGCCTCCAAACCATCGGATAGAGGGGCCATTGACTGGGACATGGGCTGGGACATGGGTTGAGACATTTGCTGTCCCATGTTCTGTCCCATTGGCTGCATCATCTGCGATGGCATCGGCTGCATCATTTGGGGGGGAGGCATCGAGTCGGCCGCGCGCAAGATGGGCGAGGTGGACTGGGACTGAAAGGCTAGTTGCTGGGCCGGAAAGGAAGAGGAGTTGGCCTGCTGGGCCTTAGTGAGAGACTCGAAGAGCGACTGAGAAGAGTCATACTGGAAGGACAAGGCAGGCTCGCTAACGGCAACCGTTGTCGCCTCCTGGCCCATCTTCTCCCTCTTGAGGTCTCTCTCGAGCGCATCAAGGAAGAGCCTGTCGTGGGGCACGCTGTACCAGAAGAACACCTTTTGCTTCTTCTGCGTTCGGATGCAGTTGTTCTTGTACAGGAAGTCCAAGAAAGGGCTCTTGGGCTCTTCGAGGGAGGCATCGCTTCCCGCCTTCAGGTTACGCAAATCCGAGAAGATGCCTTCCTCAAACTTCTTTGAGTTCTTCACGGGACGGCCGAAAGCCTGAAAGCGGAAAGACAGGCACCTCACAATATCGGTACCGGAGATGTGGAAGAGGTTGTTCCATAGCACGCAAGACACATACTCGCCGGTGGGCAAAAGGAACCTCCGGATGTATTGGTCTGGTTGCCAGTCGACGGGCGCGGAAATGAGGAAATACTTGACTAATCGGCGAGAAAAGCTAGTATTAGCAGAGTTACACATATTAAGGAAGCGCATTCATGTACGTACGGTTATCAACCTGCTGCAGAGCTACCTGGGCGTCATGCGGAAGTGCTTGCTGGGCCTCAGTGCTCAGCATGAAGGTCTCGGGTTTTTGCGAAGCGGCAGCCATATTGGCATGCTGCGAAGAATACATTCCAAGCTCGAAAACCTCCTTGATAACAGAATGTCGCGACGAGTGTCGTCGTAAATCACGGATCGTCTGTGATTCTATATTGCGATGGACCGGGAACGATATCTCGACCTGCAGTCGCTTGTGGCGCAAGCGAGGAGCAATATAGATAGTGCAGTGGGTAGCGTCAACGCGACCCAAAGAGAGCTGAGATGCGGCGAAGCAAGACTATCGCCAAACGAAGCGATCGTCGTGGGGTGCGAAAGGGGGGGTGGGAGGCGCTGCCTCTGTATATCTATGTATGTTTCTTGGGGGGGAAGAGGCGACTGGTAAGAAATCGCTTTTGCCGTTGTGTGTGTATGCGTTGTCGTGTCTTTGTCCTTTGCGTTTTCGTAATCCGAGACCAGCCCGCGATACAGTGGAAGGAAGCAAAAGATGCGATTCAACCCAAGCGCCTTCAAGCGAACGATATCAAGGTGCGAGACCTTCGACTGTCGGCCTCAAGGGCGGTGTATGTAGAAGAAGGCGAAAAAGGAACCAGAACCAGCCAGGGCGCTGACGGGAAAGGCGTTTTTGACCTGCTTGTACAATGAATCGTCCACGCGGGAGAATGCGCAGGTTCGGGTTGTCGTCGACAATGCACTCCGGGAGCAACCGCGACGGGGTTATTGTTCGAGTAAGCCGTTGGGCGACGTCGTGGTCGGCCGGTGGAGGAGGTGGGAAGATCGGGTGCGTGCCGGGCCTAAATGCCGGAGACCTGACCGTCGTGTACAACGGAACAAGAAACGATTGGTCGAGGTTGAAGTGAATTAAGCCTGACAATTTCCTTCTTCTTTTCTTCCTTGCAGCGGTGGTGCGAACGAAACGAAACCAATCAACACGATTCTCCCAAGGATGGCCGGGTGATCAGACAGCGAGATGTTGAGCGTCCTCCGTGTGGTGATGAATGTGGTGGAAGGAGGAAAGAGGCAAAAGTCTTGTCGCTTCCACTAAGATTGGAACAGTGCTGACCCAAGGAATGATTACGGTCGGTCTTTCCGGGGTTGTGTGGGGAGGCAGCGACGGGACGGCGGAGAGCGGAGGGGAATGCTGCTGGAGATTGGGTGCGGTATCTGCGGCCCCTGGTTGGAGGTTGGAACTTGGGAGGATGTGGTCGACTTGTGAATCGATGCTTCGTGGGTGGGTGGTGAGTCCAGCAAGTGGAAAAAGGAGAGAGCGTCTTGGGGAAAGTGCGTGCGCGCAGCGAGTGCAGCTAGCCAGCTCCAAGACAGGTCTACTCGGTAGTGCCTGCTTTGCGGTGATGCAGGGAAAAACTACAAGGCCGTGCGAAGTAGGAAGGTCCTCCTGCAACAGAAACAGAAAAGGGAAAAAGAGGGTTGGGGAAGAAGAAGTCTTGAAAAGGAAAAGAGAGGAAAAGTCAAGAAAAGTGGTCGACGAGAAGGAGGAGCAAGAGGGAGCGAAGAGGGGGGGGGGGATGGGCGAACAACGGGGTTTAATGATTTTCTCTCGCTTGGGGCCCAAAGTCTCCAACCGGAGTGGGAAGGCCAGACCAGGGTGTGCTATCTAAGTGGATGGATATGGATGCTATTGCTGTGGCTCGCTGTGCTATGCTCTCCTCACCAGAGGGTTGTGGCCTATCGAAGCTGCCCATGCTATGAGCCCAGGTTGCAGCACTAACAGCAGACAGGCGACGAGTTGGGGCATGCGGCAATAATAGGCAAATCGCAGACACCCGATGACAGACATAGCGAATGTCAAAATTCTATTCTTCTTGTCCGTCACTGCGTACCCTAGAAAGTTGGGCTCGCTGTTAGTGAGAGACATCGTAAGTCTAGAGGGTGGATGGGTTTAAAGTTCTGAAATCAACCACGAGATGTACGGCACAGACAGGAAGGAATGGCCCATGGTGACAAGGGCCCAACCTGTCAACGCCCACAGCTACAGCAAGTAAATGGTGCATTCAGGCAAGGTACCTGAATGGAATCCAACATCCACAAGTAGTCTATGGTCCAAGCGCGGAACAACTCATTCCTGCTCAACATAGCGAGTGTCTATCACGCGCGCTAAGAGGGGGAACCCGGTGGAAGGACAGCAAAGACTTTTGTACGGCGAATTTATCACCAACACTTTTTACCTGCACAGAAGAGCAGGCTCTCTAATATGGTGGAGGGCGACCGATGGCAACTTTCAAGTCCAGATCCATCGTCACCTTTTTGGAGGAGCGGCAACTGGGACCGCGAGAAGGTCTGTGGGTTATTCTGGTGGCAGCTGCGGGAGAGACCTGGGAGCGGCCATAGAGATCTGCTTTGGTCTTACGGTGTACATCTATCCAAGCACCGCTTTCATTAACCGGCGTGGATATCAGACCACAAAAAGTGACTCGGCTGATAGGCTGGGCCCTGGCAGTAGGCACTCGTGCTCGCCAGGATGACAAGCTTGGGTGAGCATGTCTCTGAACCGACCGTCGTCTTTCTCCCTTTTTTTCTCTCTTTCGCTGTGAGAAAACAACTTGTTGTCGGTGCTAGGTTTTCTTTCCATACTAGCATCATGGAAGCTTCGATAGTCTTTGTACCCAACACTGGAAGTATCATCCCGTTCCTTTACCATGCCGGCTGTTTGTTGTCCTACGTGAATCTCTGGATTCAACCTGGACTCTTTTCATGACTCGGCCCAAAGAGCTGTGGGCCACAGCCTCCAGCTTCGGCATCCAGCGGCGTACGCTCAAGTGGAGCAAACAGTGGCGTAGTATACCATGACATATACTACGGAGACTTGAGGATATCGCGGACTCAAGAACAACCACCATCGGAATAAAGGCGGCATAACGATGTTGTTGATGCTGCGTTGTCGCTGTTGGTTATATGGCAAGGGCCGGTCAACGATATTTAAAATGACGAGAGCCTCATCCGCTGTGTTTGGTTTCTCCATCTGGTTTGCTACCTCTACAGTACGTCACTCTATGATGCTTGCTTCTGGTGTCAACGCTATGGAGGAAATTGGAAGCTAGTAATGATACCGTGATTACTTTTTGAACAGAGATGTTCACCTTCTCGAACGCTTGGTGATGCCCACGCCTTTTCGCAAATGTTCCATTGTCATTCCGTTTGCAAGGCTAGTTCAAGTTTTCCCACTAGCGATACACGGTCAAAAGAAGCGAAGAAGATTGAAGAGTTATGGTGAAAAGTATTCGTCTTATGCAGTCTTGTCTCAACGCTCTTATAAAGAACAGCTATATAAACACGTGTCGAGTGATGAACTTGTCGCAACGTATTTACGCGTTTGTCTCTGGTGTTCCTGAAGTTGTGATCCAGTCTTTGACTGAAAAGCTGATTGAATAGGCGGCATACGAACGGTATGACCCGAATATTCTTCAGGGGAAGTTCTCGCTTCCATGTTCGTGAACCACCCCAATTTCCGCGTTCTCGGAAATGAGTTGAGGGTACAGCAGGCATCTTATAGGACCCTCTCCGAACTATATGTGCTAAGTACCAAGGATGCTTACAATAACACAGTACGTGTATGGGCATTGTTCTTTTTGTTTGTTAGCATGGAGAGCAGGGTATATTCTTTGGTGTTCCAAATTGCTGTACAAAAACATTCGGACTGTCCGAAAGACGCAAGGCAGAATCGAGGATTAGAGTAATCCGGACGAATGCAGTCCTTTAACACTTTTCACGGCGGGTAGTCTGGTGATGTCCGGACACTTGATGTTGTTTCAATAGTGGTTTAGGTTATTTGGACAGTGATAAAGGTGCTAATGACCAGCAAAAGCACGAGCCACCTGCCCACCTACTCAAGAGTGGGGCCCGACGTTGCGATCTGGATCTTTGGCCCAGGGGCAGCTTCCACTTCTTTTTGGAGTTGACTGGAGCGAAATCTCATGATTACTCCCTCGGTTCGGCTCTTTCTATGGCTATCCATCGGCATAATGGTGGAATTCGCGGTGTTGCATAACACCGTACGAGGTGCGAGTCGTGTGCCCGTTCAACTTTTGCAGGCGCGAGTATCGAATCCCCGAGGCTTGTGGGCATGTTGGGTAGTGGACGGGCAGCATGTAAAATGCACCTGCTAGAAATGTTAGAAAAGCCAAGTTGGAAAATGCATAGCATTCGTCACTGCCTTCCCGGCATCTGCACCGAGATATCCAAAACGACATCTCTTCCGCGGGGAAGGGGAACAGTCAAGTTCACTCAACCTCTACACCAACTAGAACTTGTCCATAGTCGTATGCAACCAGCCCGACTCTCGGAAGTAACCACAGGCTCCCGACGACTCGCACGTTGCGTGTCCCGCGGCTGATTTATTTGGCAGCACGGTCAAACAGTCGACTTAACCGACCCGGTTCCTGCTTTTGGAGGCGAACCCGGTGGCCTCGTTTAATCTGGAAGCACCCAAGCGGCAATATGCTCGAGTGGCGCGGGCACTTGGCGTCGCACAGAACAGAGGTAATCATGGTATTGGATCCGGTTCTACTGTTTTCCCTCTGTGTCCTCCTCGGTTTGTCTAAGACCTGCCTCCGTGTTCATCGAATGTCTCTATTATCATGCCTCTCCAGTTATCACATTGGATTCGCCATGGGACGATGTAATTGAAAACGTCTTTTCAGCTTCTTAGTCTCTGCTAACACGGCGCACCTCAGCCTGGTCCATAGCCCTACAATGCTACCGAGGTCATCTCCCACAAGCCAAGGCCAAAGAGATGAAAAGCCCATGCGATTCTAGGCTTCTAGGCATTTCAACGGCTTGACTGGATCTCGACATTTCTCGGAGCTCTCCTCTGTTGTGGTGGATGTCCAGAATCCAAGGTTTGCTCGAGCCAATAAAAGTGTTGCCGCGAAGAATACCGGTATTCGACCATTGCATAGGGGGCCGTGCTGAACCGTGTCCCCAGCCACGATGCCAATCCCACCCAGTTAAAAGTCTGAAACGTGCTTCAGAAATAGCTCTGGGGAGAAGGGCAAGCAGGGGTCTGACTTTTTGTCGGCGCCAAGTTCCAACTCCCACAGCACAGCGTCCAGCAGGCGTCCCATGCGCCCACTGAGAAGTCGACGAGCCCACCTCGACCACAACGCGAACCAGTCAGCAGACTGCGCAAGAGATGCGATCTGGGTGATATTTGGGGCGGCCATTTTGAACCCCCATTGGGTGTGTTTTCCACAAGAGCTTCGGATCAACTTGGCGTCGTTTGAGCAGCTGGCAGACCCCACTCGCAGATGGGAAGTGCTGGAGGTTTTCCGATTTGATCAATTCACACCCTCTCTCACATTTGGACTGCAAGCCACTTAACCGACAAATCCCAACCGAAATCCTCCCCGCCCACCCACCAGAACAATTCAACGGCTAGATACAGATCAACGAGTCTTCTCTTCTGTCAAGATCCTGCCGCTACCCAATTCAGGATTTCTGCAAATTCAGTCAGGAAACCGAACCTGGCTGCTCTCCTCGCTGTGCACAAAAGCTATCCCGACACATTAGCCTGGTAGACAAAGCTCTACCCGGCTAGGCCTGAGCTCTCAGGACCTGACTACGGGCCGGCTGCCGATTGCCACGGACAGGACGGGACCGCTAAGGGTACCTGCTAGGCCTACTGGAGGGAGAAGTGGGGGATGTGCCCTTGCTTGTTAGACGGATCCCCACGATGTGATGACCAGCATACATATTCCGAAACACGAGAGTGCTATCAGAATATCTACGGCGCACCTATGTGAGCAGCATGGCCCTTTTCGGATCGCAGCTAGCCAACGGTACGACTTGTCATTCGTCAGAATACCTACTCACGATTTCGACAATGTCCAGGAGAAACACCATCAAGTACCGTCTTCCCAGGTCACGCGCAGCTATGTTGCGGGCTTCCCGTCTACGACTCAAGCCAAGCCTGGTTGCTAGGACGTTTCAGAGATATAGTTTCTTTGATGGTGACACAACCATAGACGCAGTAAACAGTGGTATCCGGGGCCTCGCTTGTTGATTTCTCAGTAGGATACGGCCAGTCGCAGGGTGACTACGTCTTAAATCCAAGAATAGCATCACAGACTTTGATGGCCGACAAAAGTGGCCGCAGGCTCCAGTCTTAGAGAGCGAAAATTTAGCACGACGAAGAAAAAAAACACCGCTGGTGGTTTTGCGCCGCACGTCAATCTGTTGGCTGTGAGCCTCTGTTGACAGTTGTGATTCGATCAGCCAGCGGCAAAAAAAGCGGGATTAGTTCAGCCAGATGCAGGTACCGGGCGGATCTACAGTTATGCAGAATGAGATCTGTAGTCTGTGTGGCCGTTTTGTTTGGCCTCAGGACTGGTGGGTTCAGTGGCACAATGAAATACCCCGCGCGAAGGAGCGAACAACAATATGCTAGAGTGACAAACATCAATAAGTGGTGTGGCCGATTCAAAGGTCAACAAAACATCGGGAGGTGAGGTGGACTCGGAGGTGTTGGATTAGGGGGACGGGTCTTTGGCGCTCCCCTCCAGGTCTACAGCGGGATTCACTATAGCGGCGGAAGGAATGGACAACAGGGGCCAGTGCAATGTCACTGACCTCATCTGTCACTCTCAACATCCAGGCATGGAAGGAGCAAAGGATAGCTACCCAAGGTAAGGTACCTCCCGTCTTGTATGCGACACCGGCAAAGCTTTCCAGGCGCAGGAGCTGGAGGCAATGAAGAGTTTTCGTTTGCAAGTACCTGGGAGCTCCTTCCATCCCACACTGCAGCAGAAAGAATGAGGAGAGACCACTCAAGACTTGGGGGGGAGGAAATGGAATGTGAGTCCGAAGTGCGTTTGATATTCAGACTTTGTCTTGGACACATCATGACGACAGTCTATAGTCTCTCCCTGGGTGCGGACTTGTCTGCTTTCTGATCTTTTGCCTCAACGAGTCAAAACTGTCATCCCTGAACCAGTCAATGTCATCATCGCCTGGATATCGCTTCGGCACTTTTTTTCTGATCATCCCACTCAGTCCGGTCGGTTTTCACTTTTCACTTGGCGCTCATTCGTCTTCCCTTCGCTCTCGGGAGATCATGATCAAGAACATGATTGATCTGAGCGGCGTTCCATTGAAGCCAACGGTACCGTGATGATATGTGCCAATGCAGATCCTGAAACAGAAACAATGACGCCGGTGAGGTCGACGAAGCGGGAGCTCAGCTCTTGAAACAGAGGCTCTTGGGTCGCAAGAAGCGCACCTCTGGAAGGACATCGTCCAGGGAGCCAGGGCCACCTCCAGTTGTTCCCCACGAAGTCTCCCCGTCCACCACAACGGCCAATCTGGTCTGTTTAGGTCCTGGCGAATCCTGCCTGCGTGCCTGCGGTGCCTGCGTCCCTATCGCATGAACTGAGAAGCATGTTCAGCATGCCATCGCGTGTCCAGAGAAGAGAACAAGTTCCCCGGGGACGAGAAAGGGGCCACAATGCGACATGACCCCGCAAACATGCACGTTAACATTACAGAATCATTAGTGGACGTAGGAACCGGCATTTCCGCTGATTTTACCGATTTTACACTGACTAACTTGCAGTTCTTGGGGCTCGTTTAGCCTAGTATTGCCTAGTTCACCACCAGAAAGATATTACCATTCTCTGCGCTCAGACTCAGCAGTGTTCTTGTGCGCCCAGCTCGAGGAAGGAATTGCCAAATACTGCTTGGGTGCAACCTGGGGTCGAAGGTGTCGGGTGAAACAAGCGCCTTTTGGACCAACTGTGGGGATCGAGTCTTGGGGAGCTTGATTCAGCTTTCAGGGGCCAGGAACAGAGGAGATGAAACGAAAAAGGGCCGTCACAGCTTCTTCCAGAATCATGGTCGTATTACGTAAGGCGTCCTGCAGAACACAAAATGGTCAAGAGGACCACCGCCGGCGAGCCATGGAAGCCGGGGAAGGAAAAGGCTGGCGAGAAAAGGGGGCCGCATCGGCTACGGCTTACATTGCAAGCTTGCTCACGACATCGACATGTGGGTAAAAGCCCGAAATTACACGGCTGCTTTCCGAGAAACAACAACCTCGCAAGGATAAAGAAGACACTGACAAAGCCCAGGATCAGAAGAGACCTGGGCCACTTTTGGCTCATGTCAATGTCGTACGGCTTTCCACGCCAGTGTGTTTTGTGGACGTCTTGACATGGTCTGGGATGAGTCGGGCAAACTGTTCTGTGGTGCTTTCCGAGGATACGACGACACTGCATTGCCAACCCTTGAGGCTGGACCTCAATCGGAATTCCACAACACCTCTGACCTTCAACTATTCCGGCTTGGAAATATTCCGAGGCGTCGATATGCTGGGCAACGGCTCGGTTGACCGAAAAGGTCAAGAGACGTGAAGATCGACTGTCCGTGCGGAAGAGCAAGGCTCTGGCTTGTCAGCTTCTACGGGGTAAAAAGTCCCATACCCGGGCCATCCGCCAGCACGGCACTGGGTTATGTTTGTGCACCAGACAAATCATCAATCGAGCAGAGTGTCAAGCGTGCGCACCTAGTTTTGACCAAGAGAAGCCACTAATAATTGATGGGTTTAGGTTGATACCAATTGCCCCTTTCATCTGGGGTTTGGTGGTGCGTTCAGCTGCACAAGAGGCCGCCCCCAAATAAGCTGGACGACACCATCTCAGCAGCATTCTACGAGCCGCATGATATCTGGATACAACTACTTGAACAACGACGTATGGGGGAGACCGTGCGTTAAGTGGTCAAGGTCGCCTCTTATCTTGGCTCATCAAGTCGACTTATCAACAATGAGAACAACCATGGATGGACCCGGGGACCGGGGACAGCTTGTTGGTAGACCATGGCAAGGGATCTGAAACATCACAGTCGTCGGCACTAAACCTAAGGTTACTTCGATGTTTTTACGATTGTGGTTGAGAGACACTACAAGGATCTAGACAAGCGCTCCGACTCATGGTACGCAATGTCCTTACGGATGTGGTAAGATATCAGGCAGGAAAAGATGCAAGCAGTCACTCGCACCTGTGGCTGGATCCAGGGGGAATCATTGTCTATTGGACTTCCAGCATTGGGGCATTGCTGCTCGATTCATGCCTTCAAGATCATCTGCCAGCTAGTCAAGTGACTTCACAGTTTGCAAGTATGAAGAGGGTAGGCGCCGAGTTCCGGCCTCCCCCTACCAGCAGATGTTCATACCTCACTTCTCTATTGAGGAAGTGCTTCCTCGACCTCCCTTTTGTCTCTCCAACCCATAACATAATCTTTAACGAAGCCCTGCCCTATGCCTCACCATAGACGAATATTAGCCCCACCATTTATACCTACTGACCTCAAGGCGATCATACAAGCCAAGGAAGGCGGGATCGACCATCCGAAACGGAGGTAATCCCAGCAGCTCGATCGCTTTCCGCCCGGTAGTTACCGTTGTGGTGATGAAATAGATGAGCTTCCCTTGCTGGACATGGTTCTCGACCGATTCAAGGGTACGATGTTGGGGTGGCTCAGTGGCAACAAGCTAGGTAGGTATGCGTCCGAGAAATAACTCACCCCATTTCTAGCTCCTGGTTCCCTCTTGTCCATTATCTTCTCCCTCGAATAGGGTGCCATGTCGCCTAGGGTTGCCAACCTCTCCGGGTTCCCTCGTTGTCTTTGGCCCAATTTAGGAGGTGGTCGTCGTTTACTGTTGCAATTTCTCTTGTGAATTGAAGATCCCCATAGCTCGAAAGGCTCCATAAAATACCCCATGTTGAAGGCATGCTGTCGTTAAACTGCTATGCTCTGAGTGGAAGATTATGTCAAGCTTTCTACACAGTGGACGAAGAATCTGCTGGTCGTAAGTAGTATCTTCGTCTTTGACAACAGGTGGAAAAGAGACAGAGGATTCGGCCTCGCCAAGATGGTCTGGGCTGGATTAGATGGATGTTGAAGATAGACAAGAAAATGATCTCTCCCGAAGATATGCCGTTGTCGACGGTACCCTTGGTCTCACGTTCACAAACACCAAACAAAAATTGTGCACGGCATTTGACTATCCCAACTATTCTAAGTCTAGCACTTTCTGGTTCTGTGGAGAGGACGAGTAAGTATGCTGGATATTTCTTGCCTTCTAAGGTTGACATGAATCAGTGGCATCCAGGGTCCGAGTAAGTGAGTCCAAACTGATTGGTTTGTTCCTGTCTGTGCTATTACGGCGCACGGAATCATCCACTATCTGTAGGAAGGTACAATCGGGGAATTTAAGATACTTGAACGTGAATGGGAATTGCTCTCCCAATTCTCAAACCTCGGAAAGCATTTCTGCCGAAAGAGTGAATAAAGATACCTGTATGTTTGCTCATTTCCCACAGTAGACTCGACAACCTGTACGGGTTAGGGCTGTGTGTGCACTCGGGAGATGGATGACAAAAAGGGGGGGTGTTTCAAATGGTCGAGAACACTCAACAACCATTCAACCGCATCATTCACTCAAAACTAAACAATTGTACATGGACAAACAAACATGACCGGAACTGTCGGAGGCAGCCTACCCCACAAGGATTGAGCGTGGAAGTTTCCAAACTGTCGATGGCATACATGGACCATCATACCATGTCACCGGAACCCGGGGAAGCAAACCTCAAACCCGTGAGATTGCAACAGCGAAGTCGAAGAATGTGATGACAAGACTTTTTCCCCAGATGTTTTCGCCAATGGCAACTACGATATTCCGAAACGCCTGGATTGGTGCACATTATTACGTCGCCGATTCGAGTGGCATTCGAATTCTCGAGAGGTTTTTAATGAGCATACAAAGCTCTCTTTTTTCTTCAGTAATTGTCAGAGCACGTTGTCTGAAGGCTAACGCACCAAAAGAAGTGCCGAAAGTAAAGGATGCTAAAGGCGAAGAGGGGGAAGTTCACAGGCAAGAGGTAAGCCAAGTTTGTATGAAAGAGGTAGAGGGGTCTATGTACAATGACAGTAGGGATGAAAGACCAAGGAAGTACATAGAGTACATGGAAACCCAAGGATCTGACAGGCTAGCATACGCCATCACAAGTATGTCTACTATTGTGATATCGACAGCGGAAAACTAGGCATGTAGAGAGGTAAGTTTAATGCTGAATACCTTATATCACATACACGCAACAGCAGTCCATGGCTTCACAACGACCGTGATAAAGTGAAGTCGATGCTTTCCATTGATTCTTTTCCGGTTCCTTCTACTTCATAGTCAGATTAAGGGCAAGCAAGTCTCTAGGGACATAACGTGCACCATCCATGATGCGCACATACGCCATGAGAAACACCATCCACAATAATTTCGAGTTCATGATGGAAGCTCGTTGTCCACTGCTCTGTCAAGACGGCCTCTTTTTTTTTTTTTTTTTTGCTATACAATAGGTACCCTTACATGCAATCCGAATCCCAATACTAGGCTACTACATGGGACCGACACCCAAGTAATTACTCGTAAAGCTCCAATCAAAGTCGTCCATGAACGCATTCCATTCGAGCCGTTGAAAAGGGTCTGCCAATCCGAGAGAAGAGGAGTCCTGGGGGTTGTTTCCTAGTCTTCCGTCTGCTGGATGGAGAGAGTTAGCGTGACCATTGTAGATTGTTGGCAGGGAACACAGGATAGAAAGAAGAAGAAAAGAAAGCAAGAACGGGAGGCAGGGACAGCCACGAAGTCTTCTTGCTCTTTCCCATTGCTCTCCGTCGCTCCTCCTTGTACACTCTCCGACCGCCATTCTGGGGAAGGTCTGACCCGACAGTCTGAGTCGCGGGAAATGGAAGACTTACGAAAACTTTCACCACTTCCATCCCCATGCATGCTCTGCACATCCTGCCCATTCATACCCTGATCAACTTGCCTCATCCCACCCGCACCGGTACCTGGGCAATGTCCCTGCCCGTATGTACCACCGTAAACTCCGGTACCCTGCTGGCCCTGCTGGCCCTGCTGCCCTTGTTGACCTTGCTGCCCTTGGTACTGACCACCCACTTCTCGTCCTCCCTGCTGCCCCTGCTGCCCTTGATGTCCCGGAGGATTCATCCCCCCCACACTCGCCCTCGCCTTCTCAACATGCTGCTTCCACCTCCTCAAACACCCAAACGTCAAACTAGACCCCAGCCGATGTCGAAACACCGTTGTGGCTCCGTGGATTCCATCTTCTTGCTGCCGGTGGGGGTGTTGGGGACTGTTTGTGTCGGGGTCGCTGGGGTCCAATAAAGTTTCGTAACGCGGTAGGGCATGTCGCATGTTCCAGTACTTCTCTACCATGTTTGAAGCGCGCATGACGAGGTCGTCGCGCTGGACGGAGCAGCATCGGATTATGCGGAGGGCTTCGCGGACGAAGAGGTCGGCTGTGTCACTGCTGGGGGAGGCGGCACCTGTTTTGTTGCCGCTGTTGTTGCTGGTGGTGCTACTGTTTCTGTTGCCCGTGCCGCTGTTGGTGGTGCTTCTGTTGTTAGGGCTGTTTGTGTTGCTGTTGTTGTCGCCCATGTACGAGGCATTAAGTGCATTATTGTGGTTCTTGGTATACGGGGGCTGGGCGAGGTTGAGCGTCATGAACACGCAGATGGCGCTGAGCAAGGTGCGAAAGACAAAGTTGGGAGAATAGTGCAGGAAGGCGGACTGGCTCTGGAGGGAGCGGGCCTGGTTGATGAGGGCTTCGGCGGTGGTGTAGCACTTGATGACGTTGCGCTTGAGCATCTCTTCGCTGTAGCCGGGAAGGGGCATGAAGTAGTAGGTTTGGATCTCGAGGAGGGTGGAGAGAAGGATGAAGTGGTCGATGTCTGTTTGTAGTGTTAGGGATGATTCCTTGAAATAGGGCAAATGGTACGCATGAGGGAAAGGGGTGCTCACCTGAGTTATCGGGGTACAGCAAGCATTGGATTTTACTGTACTCTTCTTCCATTTGCGCCACTAAGCGGTGTGAGACACCTTGGGACTGCTCGAGAGAGGCAGACATGGTGCTGATGAGTTTGTTGGCGAACCTGGCGGTTTCTAGATGCAAGATGAAGTAGCGAGGCATTGCTATTGAGCTACTCCCGTCTAGGAGCGAGTCTATGGTCTGATTGAATAGCAGACTCGGAGACGGACATCCCATATAAGCAGCAGCTCTGTATGTCAACGGTTAGCACGAGTCCATACCTGGGGCAAAGTATTGACTTACCGGTGAGATATAATGGCACAGCCAGCCCATGTATACGTTGCCTCCTCATCGGTCGTATCGACTTTATCGAGAAGACCAGTGAACTCCGTATGAGCACCACGGCCTGTATGAAGCCCGATCAAAAGAGCCGAGTTCATGGCTATCCCGGTGAAGATCATGGACGGATCAGTCAAGAACCTGATATCAGGAAATGGCCATGTTGCCACGAGCAGCAAGGCGTTTATGATGGGCAGCTTCAGCGGCGGCCGTGATATCGCGTTCCATATTTCCGGCAACAGTGAGTCCATGAGAAACTGATATACCAAGTCATCCCTGGCAAACCGACGACATGCCGTCATGATGATGGCCCAAAAGAGAACGTGGCCCCTCTCATAGCAGATATCTGGATCCCGCTGGCGAACAACGGGGAAGTAAGGGTGGAAGTGCTCAAAGTATTTGTCGAAATAGTAGTTTATGTCGTCCCCAGAGAACACGCGTGAACCGAGGGCTCGAGGTTGAGCTGGACGCCTGAGCCCGGCCAGACTGAAGCTAACAGAGGCGGCATCGCTTGCTCTGGGAGTAGAGGCTTCGCTGGACAGGGAGAAGGGCCTTGGCCGAGTGAAGATGGGAGGCGGTAGTGTTGGAACACCTAGACCAGAAAGATGAAAAGGCCCGGGCAGGGTCCCAGGGGTAGGTAGTCCTCCAGGTAAGGTCCCAGATAGGGTTCCAGGCAGGGTGAGCTGTGGGAGTGAAGGCACGGGCGGACTCGCGCTCGAGAACTGAACCGGACGTATAGGGGGCAGTTCGGTAGTTAGGCCGCCGAGTGATGGTCTCGGAGCAACAGTGTTCTTGAGAGACTGGAGTTCGGCCGCCAACTCTTCCAGCTTGCTATCAAGAGTTAGCCGTTGTTGTCTTGGTTGTTTAGGGGTACCCTAACCCTGGGCTTTCATGTGACCAACCTCTTTTTGGACGCTCTCTTGTAGTTCTTGTCCACGATGCACTCAAGGTCTAGCTTGGTGCACCGGAGACACGGCTGTCCCGGAGTAAGACTTGCATTACATCTCACCTGTGGAGAGAGAGTGTGTAACGTCAGCCAGACCAATCATAACGGGATCCCATACATAGTGGGAGCAAGATGAGAGACACACAGAGCGGGCGGTCTTGAGCAGATGACACTTCAGGCCCAAGCTCCTGCTGCCATGTTGATGAGAACCATGATCATACCTTTGAGTCTCGGCACCGAATGCAGGCCGTGTTTCGCCGTATCCTGGGTGGCGTTGATCCTGTTGAGGGTGGTGGTGGCCCTGGGGGTAGTGACGAGTGGTCTCTCGGAACCGGTTTCGGCGATGCATCCCGTCCAGCGGTCCCGGCTCCGGCGACGGTCACGGTATCGGCAGAAGTGACATGTGGAGTTGCAGAGTCGGAGTCCGGATGGGCCATGGATTGAGTTGGGATGAACGAGGTAGTCTTGAGCTACCAAGAGACATTTAAAAGACTATCTCAATCAAGAAGAATGCAAAGGGAGGTTACAACATGAATGCTGACGGACCAAGAGACGCGCAAAACTGGAGCTGCTATTCATCTCCAGTGGCAGCGGCAGCTCCCGGCGACCGCGACTGCTATTGCGATAGGCCCCTGCCGGTGTGCTGAGGTGTGTCACGCAGAAGGGCCTGGAGTACCCGCTGTACGGAAGGTCAAAGCCACTGAATTCTAGGGCACCTTCCCCCCTTTGTCAGTGCCCGGGTTGGTGCCTGATACGGGGGACCTTTCATCGCAAACAGCCCGAGTCTCGTCGCCGACGGGAACCAAGATGCAACAACCACTTAACTTCGGGCCATTCCTTCCATCCCACTACACGTGAACCACCAAATTGATGGATAGCATCAAATAATGCACAAAATCAATCAACATGGCTACCCCCGCCGCAACACCCGGTCCGCGAAATGATTGCTTCAGACAGGTTCGTGCAAATCCATCTATTATTCCAAGTTTCCACTGATGCTGACCCCATCCCCAGCTCAGGACGGTCTGTGTCCCCTTGAGTCGCCTCGCCCTCCAGTCAACAGACAAGGCGGCTGCTTCCAAAGAAATATTAACTCTCGTTGAGTCGCTTACTGGCATATGGGCAGCTCAAGTGAGCAATGATCCCACTGTTCTGGATGAGAAGTTGGCCGAATATGCCTTCTTCCCTGTGAGCCATCTGCTCCGCTTCCATGATCAGTTCCCGATACGCGTGATCGAAGCCATCATCAAGCTTCTAAGGTTCCTCATCCAATACGGCTGGAAGCAGAAGATCTCAGAGGACTTGGCCATACAGCTGCTGTTCTTCTTCTCCTTCACTATCAGCGGTACTCCGGGACAGGCCAAGAAGCGTCATGTGCCCGAGGAAACCATTGTGGAAGGATTCAAAGCTCTCGATGCTCTCATTACCGCGATAGGGCCCTCAAGCTTATTGGCACCTAAGGCACCTGGAGAGGAGAATGAGACAGTGACAGCATTAGGGCCTGCCATTACGGTCATGCTGGATGGCATCACCGACGGTGTTGCCCCCGCGGTTCAGCTGGAAGCGCTGCAATGCTTGCAGGCTGTTTACACTACCACACGCAATCAGCATGTCCTTGCCAGGTTTCTTCCGGGTACGGTGTCATCGCTGACCAAAATTCTGGCACCGCCGCTACAGCAAAAGACACAGAGGAGGATTCTTGTTCGATGCTTACAGGTCCTCAATCTCGTTCTTGTCAACGTTTTGGGTGACTTCAAGGTTAGGGGGATTTTGAAGCAGATTGAAACGGAAGACAAGGCGAAAAAGGATGCTCAGCCCATCGATGGCGCAGAAAAGCCTCAGACTGAACTGACATCCGCTTGGCTCAGGGCTACGACAGCTCAGATCAAAATCGCCTTGGCCGCAGCGCTCAAAGTCCGGACTCATGAGGCTCAGGACGTCCAGTCAGCTGTCAGCAAGTTCTGTATCAGCCTGTTGGACGAATGCCACTTATCACTAGCCAACTGCCAGTCGATCCTTGTAGAGAGCGCAATGATGGTCGAGAACGAAGAGACCGGACGGCCAATGCTCGAGACTAGCTTACAGGATCTTGCGGCTATACACCCCGAGTTGGGCGATTGTATTCAGGCTACGCTCTACAATTGGGTCACTAGCCTCCCCAGGTCGATCCAGTCTAACGATGACCGCATCAAGCAGCTTGCAGTTAGAAACATACTCAGGGGCTCCAAGATGGCTTCAGGCATGGGAATGGACTCGTCGACGCTGAATGACTCGTTGGGCGATTCTCTACGGGACAGCATAGTTGCCTTGGTCAAGAGCTCAAAGCCCTCGAAGGTGGTGGGAGATGTTGACGAAAATAGCTTGTCTACAGCCACGGACCTTACTGTGTCACGACCTGACATTCATTCATATCCTCCAGTTTTGCTAGACTCGGAGGGCATCAAGTCGACACGAGGAGAGATCACCAAGCTGATAGCCAACATTGGCTCATCAGCTCAGCAAACAAAGCTAGCCGCCGCAATGCTAGGTTATTTACGAGACTCCGAAGGCGTCGAACAGATCGCCTCATATTGGCTCGCCTTTGAGCTTCTCAAGACAACTTACAACAGTGCGTCGGATATGGAAGACCTATTGGACATGTCTTCTCTCGACGAGAACCAACACCAAGAACAGGTCTTCCAGGAGCTCTACGATTTCTCTTCGTCCGTCTTGGCTTCCCATTCAGACCCACAGGACAACGACTGGCGTATCGAGGCGATTGCTCTCGAAGTGACGGCTTTTGCGGCATCCCGGATGAAGGAGGATTTCCGACCTGAGCTGATCGATGTGCTCTACCCTGTCACCACATTCCTCGGGTCGCCAATACCCCAACTGCGCAGCCATGCCATCACCACACTGAACGTGATAGCGGCCTCTTGCGGCTACAAGAACGTCTCGGAGCTGGTAGTCGACAATGCAGATTACATGGTCAACTCGATCTCTCTCCGCCTCAACACGTTTGACATCTCTCCAGCCTCCACCAAGGTACTGGTGATGTTGATACGCCTGACGGGACCAAGGTTGATTCCCTTTCTGGATGACGTTGTAGCCGCGATTTTCGCGGCCCTCGACAACTATCACGGCTATCCCGTATTTGTCGAGAGTCTGTTCTCCGTTCTTTCTGAGGTAGTCACCCAAGGCGTCAAATCAGACATGCTCCTTCTCGAAGGATCCAACCCACAAACCGTCAGCCACCTCAAACGAGGCCCGCAACCGCTCGGCGTCGACTACATCGTTGACACCCTCAACAAACGTGCCGAACGAACCAAGCGAGCCCGAGAAGAAGAAGAGGGCGAACCACCCCTTCCACATCCCAAGAAAGCCTGGGGCCCAGGCAAAACCAAGGAACCATCCCAAGCCAAGTCTCTCCTCGACCAGTTGGAAAACCCCAACCCCGAAGAAGATGAAGACAAGGAAGGTCTACCAGACGACCCCTCTTCCGCCCTCGCCACCCGCGAAGACGATGAAAAGAAGAACCAACCCTCCAACACACCCACCTACGCCCTTCTCACCCGTGTCCTCACCCTCTCGCAGCACTACCTCACCTCTCCCACACCTACCTTGCGGAAATCTCTGCTCGACCTTGTGGCCACCGTCTCACCCGCCCTCGCGCCCGACGAGAACGCCTTCCTGCCGCTTGTCCACACGGTCTGGCCGGTCGTGGTAGCGCGGATCAAAGACCCGGAACCGTTCGTGGCGATTGCGGCGTGCAAGGCTTTGGGGAGCATGTGTGAAGCTGCTGGTGATTTCATGGCAAGTAGGTTTAGGCAGGAGTGGGGCGATGGGATGGGAAAGTGGTTGAGGGGGGTTAAGAGGGAGGCTGCTCAGGGGAGGGAGGGACCCAGAAGAACGGGAACGGGAGCTGGAAGAGCGTTTATTACTGGTGGCGTCAAGAAGGTCGAAGACAGGGAGATTATGCTGCCTATTCGTGATGTCGACGGCGTTGGAGGGATGAGCTCGAAGCAGTTGGTTTCGACAAGTTCTACCAGTGGAGCGCTGGGCAGGTTCTCGCAGGCTCATCAGCTGTGGGATGCGGCGCTGGGGTTGATTACGGCTATACTGAAGTATGTGAGGGTGGATGATGAGATGTTTGATGAGATGCTGGAGGTAGTGGTTGATGTGTTACATGAGCCGGAGAGGAGGGAGTTGAGGGAGGCGTTGGAGACGATCAATGCTGATGCGGTTTGGTTGGCGTTGTATGAAAGAGGGAGAGTGAAGGGGGTTAAGAGGGTGCCAAGAGCTGTGAAGGGGTTTGGGTTTGAGTTTGTGAGGGTGCCGGGTGTGGTGGCTTAGGAAAAAGACGGAGCATCTCTGATGGTGCAGGTAGTGTAGATATCTGCCTACATGATTCCGATGAGTTTGATGAAGATAGATGCGATGTGATCAAGATCGATTTTTGGTACAAAAAAAGTGCAGGGTAGGTGACAATAAACCGACTCGGGCCCTCAACCGAGTCCAATATCTTGATCAAGCAAGGGGTTAGGGTTAAGCATGCTACTTCGGCTTACCCCTCTCAAAAGAATCCAACCTCCTGCAGGCTGCAGGGGCAGCACGCTTCCGTCTATGCCGTTAGAGGTAGTTTGTCCTATCAAATCGTCCGTTTCCGCTTTCCATCCAGGGCGGTGTGGATTCTTTTCGTCTCAACAAACTTTCGAGTGCAGTCTTCAGGGTCCACGGGGCCACTTGTGCAGTTGCGGTGCTTGCACAAACACCAGTCATCTTGCATAAATTCACATGTCCACATAAACAAAGCAACAGCATCACTCTCTTCAACGGTTCAGTTCGCTTCCCTTTTTGGCTCCCCCTCTCAATTCCAACACCACTCAAAGAGGGGAGAAAACAACCAACAAAACAAGACAATGTCCTCCTTCCTAAAATTCCTCGTCTCCTCCGGGGACGCCAACTCCTCACGCCGGCACAAACACCCTTACTACCCGCAGACTGTTGTCGTCCCCAACTATGCGCCCAACACTCTACAGCTGCCCATGGTGCTTGGCGCATTTGGCGGTGCCGTGGCGCTCTTGATGGTGGCCGTGGTGGCCGTGGGCAAGAGGGTTAATAAGCGGTTGACGTGGAAGGATGGGGGGGTGTTGAGCTGGTTTACGCTTTGTGAGTTTGCATTCTTTCGTTTTCTTTTTTGGGGTGAGCAGGTGTTGGAGGAGATTATTGTCTGTGAGGAAAGGGATTGGGGGAAGTCATGGATGTGTTGGTTGTCCAAGTTTGGCGGAGGAGTTGATATGAGTCAAGACAGGATGAGATGTGCTAATGAGGATACTGTGTGAACAGGTGGTTTCTTGCATTGTTTCTTTGAAGGTAAGCTTATCAGCATTCCCACCTCTTCGATTTACCTAACTAACAGCATCGCCAGGATACTACGTCCTCAACCACGCCACCCTCGCCGGCAAGCAAGACATCTTCGCCCAGCTGTGGAAGGAGTACGCACTGTCGGACTCGCGGTACATGACCTCCGACCCGTTCATGCTCTGCATCGAGGCCTTGACTGTTCTCACCTGGGGTCCTCTCTCCTTCCTGGCCGCCTTCGCCATTATCAAGGGCAACACCAGCATGCGCCACATCACCCAGACCATCGTCAGCATCGGCCACCTCTACGGCGTCGCCCTCTACTTCGGCACCTGCTTCTTCCAGGAGAAATTCCGCGGAATCTCGTACAGCAGGCCGGAGACGCTGTACTACTGGGTTTACTATGCCGGCATGAACGCGCCTTGGGTCATTGTCCCTGCTAGTACGTCCCATTTCATTCCCCTTTGTTTCTTCTGTTCCAGCAAAACTAACAAAATTCACAGTCCTCCTCTTCCAAAGCACCCGCACCATCCGCCAAAGCCTCTCGGTCCTCGATAAAGTCAAGAGCATGAAGGGCGACTCAACCTCCTCCAGCGGCAGCAGCATCTACAGCGGCAAGGCAGAGAGCATCAGGTCTTTTGACGGCAGCAGTGAGAGCAAGAGCAGCAGCAGAAAGGCCGACAGGGAGAGCAAGCGCGAGCCCAGCAGGGATAGCAGAGATGGAGGCGAAAAGAGCAGGAGGGATCGCGTCGCGGAACAGCAGGCGGCCTACTTCAGAGGAGATGATGGCAGGCCGGAGAGCATTGCGGAGAGCAAGTATGAGAACTGGGAGGACAGCAGGGCGGATGCGAGGGAGCAGTTGAGGAAGAAGAAGACGGTGAGGAGGGAGTAAAGATGGTTTGGATGGATATGATCTTATGAGATGAAATGGTGTTGGCCATCAAGGTATGAGCATGAGGCTGTGTAACAGATGGGATGACAAGCACGAGCCTGAGCCGGGATGTGCCGGTTCTTGCATTGCATGGAGGCCGGAGTGGTGGGATCCACTTCTGCGGTCCGGTGATTCGGGCGCGGATGCGGGCACAGGCACGAGGTCGGGTCAGCTCCGGCGCGGGATCGGGCGTTGAGCCATGTGCACCTCTCGTGGCTCTTGGTTCGGGATGATGAATGATGGGTTGGGTCGGCCGGGCGTCTTGGTGTTTTTTTCTCCCCTGACAAGTACATACATGCATAAAATTTGTTGGAAAGACATTGTGAGCTGCATGACCTGACCTTGATATCTAGGTAGTCTAGCGATCTACAAGAGACGAGTTTGCGAACTGTTTTCGACCAACGGTTTCAACTTGTCCGCACCACTGCAAAAGTGAAGCCTAAACCTTAATTAGATTAATTCATGCTGGTTTCCCCAACTTCTTGGTCACGGATGGTTCACGTGCAGCCGAGTTGGAGGGTGCGATGAAGTTAGACGGGTACTTGTCTTTCATACGTTCTTTTCTCTCTAATGGAATGTCTCTCTCTAATGACCCCTTCCCCATACCCATTACAGATGCCATCCTTGTTGCTCCCTTGCCGTCTGCCAGGCCAACCCCGGATTGCCGAGGCTCACAGCTGACAAGACCCAAGAGCCAAGTGAAGGGCCGTTCTGTTTTGTATGATCCTTTTCATTGTTCCGAGAATTGACATCAAATGACACTTGCATCCATGTCCACCTGCTTCAGCGTTATCAATTCTGCACTGCGCCTTCACATCAGCAAGTCAACGACGGCTTGATCGCATTGGATTGCGCATTTGATTGTCTCTGACATCCTTTCAACCATTAGCGAGCGGGTTCACGCATCTCCCTCCTTCGTTTTTCAGCTCTCTTCGCGCGACAGACGGGGGCGCACCAGATTCCTATTCAGGCCAAGAGGAAAACATCCGAGTTCACCTGCCACCGCTAGCCACCGCCAATCCCAATCGATCCCAGTTCGGTCCAACCCCCCTCTCCAGGGCGACCTCTACCCCCGGTTTTTCCACTGTCCATCGCGCAATTGCAATAATTCACACTCCATCAACATCTAGGGACTCAAGACTACTGTACTCCAGCTAATCAATCCACGATGGCCTCTAATAATCTCGATACATCGTCATATCTCAGTCCGAGCATGAACGGATCCGGAATCATGTCGTCCTCGCTCTCGTCGCTCTCGTCGTCCGTCTCCTCGGCGCGCCATTCGTCCTCGTCCAGCATCTCAAAGGCCTACAGACAGGCCTCAACACTATTCCTCACCCGTCGACTACCCGAAGCCCTGTCGACCGTTCTACCTTTAATCACACCGTCCCCTTCCGAATCCGCCACTCCCGGTGATGTTGCTTCCGGCGCCGCTGCGTTCGACCCGGCACCTGTCGCCAAGGCGTCGCGATCCACCAGGATAAAGGTGTGGAGTCTGTACCTGACCATCCTCAATGCGATTCTGGACTTGAACTCGGACGAAGGCAAGGACGCCTTTGGCACGCAGGAGTGGAGGGCGCTCTGCAACAAGGTGCGCGAGGGCGAGGTTTGGGAGGAAGTCGTGCGCAATGGATACCATGGGTCGGAGGGAGACGTTGATGCGGATGTGGTCATCAACCTGTAAGTCGTCGGCCGGCAACACCAGCATCATGATCACTAGCCAGCCAACAAGGTATTAACAACCCCCATTTCCACAGAGCCACCCTCCTCCTCGGCCACGCCAAAGCCCAAACCCTCAACCAAAAGCGTCTAGAAAACTACCTAGCCGCCGCCCGCACCCCTAACCTCGATCTGACCGACCGTCTCTCTGGTCCCGGCGCTTCCTCCGCCTCTCCGGCCCGTCGCCTACGCTCATCCTCCAAATCCGGAGTCCCTGGACACGGCGCCGACACCCCTCGTGACCTCAACGCGCGCGTCAAGATCCTCGAGCTGTACACCTTGCACGTGCTCCCGCGCAACGACGAGTGGGCGTGCGCGCGCGAGTTCATCAACATGAGCGCGGTCCTGGACGACGAGCGGAAAGAAGCCTTCATCCAGGCTTTGGACTCGCTGAAGGAGGAGCAGGAAGAGGCGGAGCGCAAGGCGCGCGAGAAGGAGGATGCGATTCGCAAGGACATTGAGAATGCGCGCAAGCTGAGGGCGGAGAACGAGGAGAAGGAAAAGAAGAGGTTGGAGGAGGAAAGGCTGAAGAGAGAGGCGGCGGGGGCGAACGCAAGTACGGCGGTTAGTGTGGGGAGCGGGCCGACGACGGAGGGTGATTTTGGTATTGATGGTGGTTCTGCGCCTAAGGGGACAGGGACAACGAAGAAACCGAGTTTGAAGAAGAAGGCTTCTTCGTTGAAGAATGGGGGGGCTTCGTCAAATGCGAAACCGGCTAGGCCGTCGAGAAAGGGGGCTTCATCACCGACTGCGACGAAGACGACGGGTTCTTCGAGTGCAGTGGCTGGCCCGGGGATGGGCACGAGAGCGTCTTTGATATTGAGCAATATCCGGTCGGTGCTTGATCAGGTCATGACGGCGTTCCATGGGAACCCGTTCTTGCTGTACCGGACGTTGGCGTTTATCATCGGGTTCCTGTTGATGTTCAGTAATAAGAGGGTGAGAGACAGAATTACGAGGGTGGTGCAGCAGGGGTGGGGGAAAGTGAGGGCTACGGCTGGAATGGGGATGAAGGTTAGTTACATCTGATATGATCCGGCGGCTGCTGTTTGGATATCAGTCTTGTTTGGGTGTTAAGAAGGGGTGGAATATTTCCTGCTCTGATGATAATTAGCATTGCGGCTGTCGGAGCAGCAGGTGTTTGGCATGCGAAAGAGTATTGTTTTCAAGTCTATCGTTAATGGGTAATGCATCACGGAAAATATAGCTTATTTCGTTTACTGTTCATAATCGAGTGAGATGACACAAACACTCGAACTTGACATGTGATATTCAATGTCTGTGAAGAATGACCCAAATCGTGTCAACTCCTGATCAATGGTACATGCTTGCATCTCAACTTCGTCTTTTCTCCGTTGTAAAATTGCCCTCCTATGCAATGCTGTATATGTAAACAAAACTCCCTAACGCCAATAATGCCGAATCGAATGCTGCTTGAGCTTGCGATGAATCCCTTTCTCGACGTTGTACCCATTCCAATGCTTTGCCTCCTTTCCCCAAAGCATCTCTCGTAGCAGATAATTAACCAGCCCAAACAGTCTTCCCACACAAGCCCGAACCCGGGCATCTCCAGTGTTAAAACGTTCGATTTGTTTTCTTTTGGTAAAATAGCTATTGGCGCAAAAGTACTTTTGTTAGCCTGTGATTTCTGACAGCCAAGCATGACAATCCCACGGCATGTCGGAAGGGAAAGATGAGAAGGGGAACCACCGAACTGAGAGGGGAAAACTTACATCCGTCCTGGAACTACCAAGGTTTATGATCTTTGGACACCCATCCCTGTCCTTTTCGAGTCTGGTGCACTCGAAGCAATAGAACGCGTCCGAGATGCCCTCGCCGCCGCACACCACGCACTTGTTCTGGTAGTTGCCGAACGAGCACTCGTCGCAGATGCGCACCAGCGTCGTGGGCCGCACGTACGAGTCGCACACGGGACACTTGCCGTCGCACTTGTCGCAGAGACGGCCGATGGCGATGCCAGATTGTTTGCGGCACATTACTAGATCGCTTTTTGAAGAAGAGGAAGAGTTAGTAGGGGCATTTTGAGGGGAGAGGAGGTTCTATGGCGATGAGAAGCGCCATGAAGGAGTGGGTAAGGAGAGAGAACGTACGGATGATGGCGAGACATGGTGGGCTAGAAATTTTGGTGGTTTCGCGAAGGTGGTTGCGGAAGGATTGAATATCGGGGAGAATGGCACGTGTGGTGCTGTCGCGTAGTATGAAGTGATCGCTCGCAATATGCGCTATACCATGAATCCGGTCTCGAATAGCGCTTGTGATTGTAGGTCGAGGTCGGTATGGACAGTCAGTAATGCGAAAGATGTGGAACTGGATTTCGTCAGCCTCGGCGGTAAGTGGGTCGCGGTGTGGTGTCTCCTTCTAGCGTTTTCCGTCCAGTGTTTTCGTTTGTCAGCCTCGTGGGAAGGGCGGATCCTTGAAATGCCAAGATATGCGACCTGTGCAGGAAAGTGGGGCTGGCTTCCCCAGCTGCTTCCCGGCTCCCCCAGCTGCTTTCCTGGCTCCGAACAGTGGATTCGGTTCGCGCGGCCTACGAGCATCGACAGCGGGTTGGACAATCCACTTTCGGGGAAGCTTCTCACTGAAGAAGTTCTGGACACAGGTCACTAACAATTTGACTTTCATCAATACACCAACAGCTCCCAACAACGAAATCGTGTTGGACATCAAACAGGGACCGGCCAGCCGATACATATTTTCGACCTGTAACTTCCACCAACAACAAAGGCCTTTTGTCACGAGGATTCTTCAGTTTCTTTGGCCAGTCACTCGGGAGCTATAACTTGACCCTCGTTACGCTTTTCCCCATCTTGCAACTCCAACACTCTTGCTTCGGCTCAACGCCAAGCTGCTGTCGATCTTTGCTTTACAACAACGCGACTGGACTTTCCAACTCGGCACCACTCATGTCTTCGGAGCAGATAATGGAAACAGAGCCCCAGGGCTTGGCTTCCCAGAAAAGAAAAGCCTCCTCCTCCCCATCTCCAGAGGATGGATTGGCTGCAAAGCGCACCAAACTGGAGGACGAGATCAGCGAGACTGTTGAAGGGGGAGCGAAGCCAGAAACAGGGAAGACCGAGAAACCCATAAAGGACTCGACGGAGGAGCCGATCGGCACAACGAGGAAAAATCACGCCTCGTCAACTTCCAAGGACGATGATCATCCAATAGGGAACGAGGCTGTGGCACGCGGCGACGAGACCACAGCTCGAAGCCCAGTCACTGCTAGGAGAGAGTCAGACGCGCAAAAGGAACCATCGTCTCGAAAGGCAGCAGTTAGCCCCGAACAATCGCGGAAGAATGTCAGCATGGAGGAGAAAAAACGGGGCAGGCGTCTGTTTGGTGGTCTCCTCAATACGCTAAGTCAGACCACACCCAACAAAGCGCACCAACACAGGAGAAAGGAAATCGAACGCCGCCAGCAGGAACGAGTGCAGCAGCAGAGAGTCGAGGATGATAGGCGCAGAACCGACCTGCTTGCTGAGCGAAGAAGCTTCCGGGAGACTAAGCAGGTGGACTTCGAAGAGCGAATGGTGGGGTTTTGTCCCTTGAGAGAGAAGTGGTTGGCATGGTTGCTAATAGGTTATCGTTGCAGATGCACCGACGGCATGAAAAGATGCTTATTTTGGCTCACAGCTTACGGACTGTCAGCGAGCCTGTAGTTGTAAGCATATAACCCCTGACAGAGAAGACGGCTTGATTCAAAGACTAACAATCCTACCAGTACTACAAGCCATGGGAGCTTACCAAAGAACAAGAGGGCATCGTCGATGAGCAAATACGCGAAGCCGAGGAGACCATCGCCAAGGAGGTGCGCCAATTCGAAGTTAAACACGGGCGGCGGCCAAAGATTGAGAGCAAGGTCCAACCAAAGGCCGAGATCCCACCACCATCAACCCATGATGACGAGGTCATGAAAGAACAAGATCAAGTTGGTGAGCAGCCTAACAAGTCTTCAGAAGATGCTAACAATGGTGCTGTTCCATCACTGTCATCAGAAGGTATGCCGCCGCCAGGACCAGCAGCAGCAGAAGCAGTACCCCCGAGCACAAGCACGGGCGATGACAAGGGCGTCACTGCCGCTAGCATTGATACTACCACTCATGACCAGGACCATGATGGAGACGAGATGATACAAGACGGGGAGGATATGGTCATATACTAGAGGTAACTTTACCTATCCCTTCTACTGCAAGATATCCCGGTGTGGTTTCAATCCTGTCAGTCAATGTCTTGGGTCGTGGTTTCAAAGCAAGAACTTGATTGTCGATAGCCAGCTGGCTGGCTGATTTCGATGTCATATATCTTTCCAAATTTGGGGCCGTATATGTGAAAGTAAAGGAGCCTACCTGGGCCAAGGAGGGCTATAAAAGGGAACGCTTGTCGGAAAAGGTACGAATGATTGTGATATAGGTGTAGAGGTACAGGTATGAAGAGCTTTTGCTTCCAGAACCAATCTTATTTTCAACTGCTGGAGTTTTAGGTTGCGAGTGCACCTCTGGCGGCCGCGATGTTGATTTACAAAGTCCGGTATCTTACGATCTTACCAACCCAATGTTTACTCATCAGCTAAATCCCCAATCTCCGTCCCTGTCCACACAAACGGATCTCTGGCTCACACCAACATCCGACATGCCTCGGCCAATTCAACGAGCCAGGCATGAAGCGGAGAGGCAAGGGCCATCCTCGTGTTCCAATGACCACCATTCTGACAAATAGGTATCCTTGCGGATTTTGGCGGGTATGCATGACGCATTTGAGGTGTTGTTGCTACCCCCCTTTTCTCCACTCGCGATGTACACGTCTTCAACGGTTAAATATAAGAAGGGCACAAAAAAAAAACACCCCGAACCACCTTCGGATGTAGTTTGTTCATCATTCCATTCCAAAAGCCTCTGACGGTTTGACTTCCAACGTGGCACCTCTCATCATTTAAGGTCGGTTGACAGCTTGCTTTCCCTCTCGTGCTGCCGTTGAACAAAACGGAACACATGTGACCACCGTGATATCATCATTCTCTACATCAACAACATAACTAACCAACCCCCCTCACAGAAACTTAACCGGAACTCCATTCCATCACCAATCTCATCAACAAGTTCACCACCCAACTCACCACCCCCCAAGACCAAAATGTCTTTTACACCCGACTTCCCCCCCAAGCTCACCCCCCACGACCCCCGCGTCCTCTCCAAAACTACCACCATCAACGGTAAAAAATACCACTACCTCATCAGCGCCCCTCCCGCCGGCGCCTCCTCCTCTCCCGAACCCCGCGGCACCGTCCTCCTCGTCCACGGTTTCCCCGACCTGTCCCTCGGTTGGCGCTACCAAGTCCCCTTCCTCGTCTCCCTCGGTCTGCGCGTCATCGTCCCCGACCTGCCCGGCTTCGGCCGGTCCGACTCCCCGCAGGAACTCACCGCTTACTCCTTCAAGAACGTGTCGCACGACTTGCTCGAGCTTGTCGCAAGCGAAGTCCCCGGCGGCCGGGCCCAGATCGAGAAGGAAGGAGGTGTCATTGTGGGCGGCCATGACTGGGGCGGCGCGGTAGCTTGGCGGTTTGCGCTTTGGTTTCCCGGTCTTGTCAAGGCCGTGTTTAGCGTGTGCACCCCCTTTTGGGCGCCGCGGGCGGGGGAGTTTGTGCCCCTCGAGAAAATGGTGCAGACGGTGTTGCCGAACTTCAAGTATCAGGTGCAGCTGGCGGGTCCCGAGGTGGAGGAGAAAGTGGCAGGGGAGGAGAAGATCAGGCAGTGGTTGAGCGGTGTTTACGGTGAGAAAGGGCCGGACGGGGAGGTGATCTTCACGACGGAGAAGGGTGTTTTGTTTGAGAATTTGCCCAAGATGTCCGGGAAGAGCCCGTTGTTGGATGAGAAGGAGATGGAGTACTATGTGCAGCAGTATGTGGGGAATGATGGGGGCAGTATGAGGGGAAGCTTGAACTGGTATAGGACTACCAGGGTGAATTATGATGATGAGAGGGAGCTAGTGAAGCAGTTGGAAAGCGGAGGGAAGAGTACCAAGACCATGGAGAAGATTGTCGAGCCGCCGTCGCTGTTTGTGCTGGCGCTGAAGGATGCGGCGCTGCCGCCGGCGATGTCGAAGGGCATGGAGAGGTATTTTGAGAAGTTGACGAGCAAGGAGGTCGATGCTTCACACTGGGCATTGTGGGAGCAGCCGGTTAAGGTCAACCTGTATATTGGGGAGTTTTTGGCTGGCGTGTTGGGGACGGAGGAGGATGCGAAGCTTTGAGCGAGCAAAGATGTCTTGGTGATCCCACGTTGTGTAACGCGCTGAGAGGATAGGAACTTCAGATTACGCGATGAAAAGAGACGTTCTGCTTGATAAAGACCTAAACGAAATTGTCGCTGCAGGTATATTTGCAGGGCTAGAGCTTCCCTCGCCTTGAGCCTCTTTAACTCTTAACATATTCTGTGATAGTTTGATGAATAGGAAGAACCTTTGCCTTGCCTACGGGCATCAACATCCGTACACATATCCATCTCTTCGCCCGTTCAATTGGTGATTCGAAGGCGAGACTATCCACATCCTTCCAACATACAATGCTGTTTCCAGCCAGCTCAAAGGGCACACGATCTCACGTGCCATCAACCTGCGCTGTAACCCCTTGAATTTTCTGAGGTATTGCTGCGCCTCAAAGATCGTACAACACTCAAGCGGGGAGATATACCTTCGTGCCCCGGTTGAATGGCATTGAAAAGCCTTGGTGACCGGGGGACTGTAGCTCTCGACGGTGCAACTGTGTGTAGAGTCTCTCAACATAAAGTTAGCAGTACAGGCGAAACCTTGAAACTGAGGGCAAGGATAACCGTAGCGTTGGGCATGCCGCTCATGTCGTTGTACTCATATGTAATCGTATCGGATTCGTAACTTTCGTGTCTTTCTTGCTTGTGCGGCAACATTTGGTCTGTGATCTTCTCACTTCAAGGTAAACTTCTGGCCGTTCACCAGGGGTGCTCCGGCGGTAGGTGTTTTATTGGGCTTGCCACAAATTGCGCAGGCTATCGAAGAAGTTGGTTGATGTTCATCCTGAACACTATGCAGGGGAGGTGTCGAGACTCACAGTTGGCGCGGTACGCGCATTTGGTGCAAAATTTGTGACCTTCTGATACCTTTGCCTTGCAGCGCGTACATGTGCTAGAGTACTGAGCATAGGGGTTCTGAGCCGCCTTGGACAACAGTTTGCTCTGTAAAGATCAGTTAGTATTCTGTGATTAAGTTCCAAGTATGCTGGCGATGAAAACTCACTTTTACCACTCCTGTGTTGCCGAGAGTTGCCGACTTCTTGGGTCCCGAGGCAGAGCTCGATGATGACGATGCTGCTGCTGGGGAGCCATAGTACATCTCACTCTTCTTCTTGACCCCGGGCGTGATGAGAGTTGTCTTTTCCTTCTTTTGACACTTTGCGCAAACCATCTTGGCTGGATTTACCTTTCAAGATTTCTCCTGTATTCTTTGATAGAAGTGGTGAGCAAGCCTTTGTTGACGAATGATGAGATTGGTGATGAATGAGGTCAGAGGGAGTGATAACAGCGGCGGCCAGTTGAGAATGATGTCCGCTGGAGTGTTTGTTATTACTTGACCGCCGAGGTGTGGGGTAAAAGGGCCCCCGGCCTACTATCAGCCACTTATCGCTTAATCATGAGCTTGGCGTCTTCATTTCCAGCCTCAAAAGTCAACCTCCGAGCATCATGATTGGATGAATTGTATCCGAAACGTTTAGGTATTCATAGCAATTGGCAATCCACAAAGGCCAACAACGGTGGCCCGCTAACAGTGCTGTGACGTGCCTTGGCTGCTTGGTCCCCTGGGTTTGCGATTGTGGTGCCAGTGGTGTCAGTGGTGGGTCTTTGTAACTGGTACATTACGTGCACAAGCTTTACAAGCCCCACCAGGCAATCCCTCTATCCCTGGACATCCCCTGAATTCCAGATCGGTTTGTTCGTCAAAAAGAAACCGAGTCTGCTCTTCAAACATCCAAAACAACTGGACGCTTTCTGCATATCAGGAGGTGCCTTCATCTCGTTCAACGTGACCTCCCAAGCAAACCGTATTGGCGCGTACCGGGAACCGTATCAACCCCGTTGTACTGGTCCTGTACTGCCAATTTGTAAATTCCACATACGAGTCCTGCGCTGAACAGTGAAAGGAGGCTGTGCTGCATCTTGACACGGCGGCATCTACTGCACTCTCCGCTATACCTACCTAGGTAGTGTCAAGCAACCCTCCTCCACTATCCCTCCGTACCTTACCTATTCCCAACCAACCCTCCAGCTCAGCTTCCCCAAGTTCCACGCATTCCTCTGTCGCAACAAGAACGTCCCTGCGGTCAACACGCTACCCACCCGACCGCATCCATCAAAGCTGCATGTACACTACATGCGCTATTCCGACTTTGACATCAACAAGTGCCCGCCCGACCTACCCGTCCGCACCTATTCTAGTCCTCAGATGCTCCTATTCCCGCTATAGGCACGACTCCCCGCCTTCTCACCGGATCCTTCGCTCGTCTCCGCGACACCCACCATCTCAGGTCTGACGGACTACCTGACCGACAGCGTCCACTCTCCGGCTCCCGGTCTCCGGCATGGCGGCTGGCCGCCCCCCTCCTGGGGCCCCGTCGAGCAATCAACACGATGATCTGCTGCTCGACTTCGGCAACGAACAACCATACTATAGCGGGGGCCAAAGGTCGACCCTAAACGACGACGATCTCTTGCGACTACATAGCGATGATGCGCAAGGCGCCGCGCAACCTCGCCCGTCCGTATCCTACGATGACTTTATTGGCTCTGGGCAAACATCACAGCAAACACCTTCAAGACCTATACAGCCCGCGCCGGGCGCGACAGGCGGCAGAGGCCCAGCAAGTCCATACCCCGATAACAGGCCGCTGGACCGGCAGTTCAGCCAGACGTCGGATCTCGGAAACTACCAACGCTATGCCGAGGACTTTGACGACTACCCTGACGAGGGCACCACGTCCTACTACCAACATGGCGGTGCTCTCCCTCCGGACTCGGCGGCCGCCCGTGACAGCGCGCGCACACGGAATAGTGTCCTGAGCATGGGCGGCGGGTTGATCGGTCGTGCCAAGAACATGCTTGGGATGGGCCCTGAAGGTTACTCGGAGATGGACCTTCCCTTGACGGATCCAAGATCGACCGCACAGCAAGACCATGCTCACGAGCCTCCTCCCCAGAAGCCGACCAAGAAGTTCGATTTCAAGTTTGGGTTTGGAGGTGGAAAGGTCGATCCAGCAACCCTTGGCCCCCGTATTATTCATCTCAACAACCCTCCCGCCAACAGCCTGAACAAGTATGTCGACAACCACGTCTCGACAGCCAAGTACAATGTTGCGACGTTCTTGCCCAAGTTCCTCTTCGAGCAGTTCTCCAAGTTCGCCAACATCTTCTTCTTGTTTACCGCCGGTCTACAGCAGATTCCCGGCCTGTCTCCTACAAACAGATATACTACAATTGGCCCCCTGGCCGTCGTGCTTTTGGTCTCGGCGGGTAAAGAGTTGGTGGAAGACTATCGGAGAAAGCAGGCAGATAAGGCGCTCAATCTGTCCAAGGCCCAAATCTTGAGGGGCTCGACATTCGAGGAAACGAAATGGATCAACGTCCAAGTTGGAGATATCATTCGAGTCGAATCTGAAGAGTCTTTCCCCGCCGATCTTGTTCTGTTGGCGAGTTCCGAACCCGAGGGTCTTTGCTATATCGAAACCGCCAATCTCGATGGAGAGACGAACCTCAAAATCAAACAAGCTCTGCCCGAAACGTCAACTATGGTTAGCTCCAGCGAGTTGAGCCGTCTGGGAGGCAGGATTCGCTCCGAACAGCCCAACAGCAGTCTTTATACCTATGAAGCCACCTTGACTATGCAGGCTGGAGGTGGGGAGAAGGAGCTTCCTCTCAACCCCGAACAGTTGCTTCTCCGTGGTGCTACTCTGCGCAACACCCCCTGGGTTCACGGCGTCGTTGTCTTCACCGGCCACGAGACCAAGCTGATGCGCAACGCCACAGCCGCGCCGATTAAGCGCACCAAGGTCGAGAGACAGCTGAACACGCTTGTACTCTTCCTCGTCGGTATCCTTTTGGTCCTCAGTGTAGTCTCCACTGTCGGTGATCTCATCCAGCGAAAGGTAGAGGGCGAGGAAGGTCTCGCTTACCTCTTCTTGGATCCCATGAACAATGCCTCGGCCGTTGCTCGCATCTTCTTCAGGGACATGGTCACATACTGGGTTTTGTTTTCCGCTCTCGTTCCCATTTCGCTCTTCGTCACCATTGAAATGGTCAAGTATTGGCACGGCATCCTCATTAACGACGACCTTGATATGTACTATGACGTTAATGACACACCCGCCAATTGCCGAACGTCCAGTTTGGTTGAGGAACTGGGCATGGTTGAGTTCGTCTTCTCCGACAAGACTGGAACCTTGACTTGCAACATGATGGAATACAGGCAATGCTCCATCGCTGGAATCATGTACGCCGACAAGGTACCCGAGGATAGAATCCCGAGTATTGAGGACGGAATCGAGAACGGAATCCACGACTTCAAGCAACTGGCAAAGAATCTCGAGAGCCACCAATCTGCGCAGGCGATTGACCAATTCCTTACCCTTCTCGCCATCTGCCACACTGTTATTCCAGAACAGGCTGAGGACGGAAGCATCAAGTACCAAGCCGCGTCGCCAGATGAGGGAGCGCTCGTCGATGGTGCGGTACAGCTGGGCTACAGGTTCGTCGCTCGCAAGCCGCGTGCTGTTATTATCGAAGCCAATGGCCAGCAACTTCAGTACGAGCTCTTGGCTGTCTGCGAATTCAACTCAACCAGAAAGAGAATGTCTACAATCTATCGTTGCCCCGACGGCAAGGTTCGCTGCTACTGCAAGGGCGCAGACACCGTTATCCTGGAAAGACTCAATGACCAAAACCCCCACGTCGACGCCACCCTGCGACATCTCGAGGAATATGCTTCTGAGGGACTACGCACGCTCTGCTTGGCCATGAGGGAAATCCCGGACCACGAATTCCAGGAGTGGATGAGGGTTTACGAGAAGGCGCAGACGACCATCGGTGGTAACCGTGCCGATGAGCTGGACAAGGCTGCCGAACTTATTGAGCACGACTTTTACCTCCTTGGCGCAACTGCTATCGAGGATCGCTTGCAGGATGGTGTGCCCGAGACTATCCACACCCTCCAGGAGGCCGGTATCAAGGTTTGGGTCCTGACCGGTGACAGACAGGAGACCGCCATCAATATTGGCATGAGTTGCAAGTTGCTTAGTGAGGACATGATGCTGCTCATTGTCAACGAAGAGAACGCGGAAGCTACGCGGGAAAACCTTCAGAAGAAGCTCGATGCTATCCGCAACCAGGGCGACGCTACCATTGAAATGGAGACCCTGGCTCTCGTTATTGACGGCAAGTCGTTGACATTCGCTCTGGAGAAGGACATGGAGAAGCTCTTCCTTGATCTTGCCATCATGTGCAAGGCTGTCATATGCTGCCGTGTATCCCCTCTACAAAAGGCCTTGGTTGTCAAGTTGGTCAAGAAGTATCAGAAGGAGTCGATTCTCCTTGCTATCGGCGACGGAGCCAACGATGTCTCTATGATCCAAGCTGCCCATATTGGCGTCGGTATCAGCGGTATGGAAGGTCTCCAGGCCGCGCGCAGTGCCGATGTGTCTATTGCCCAGTTCCGTTATCTCCGCAAGTTACTTCTCGTCCACGGCGCATGGAGTTACCATCGTGTTTCCAAAACTATTTTGTTCTCTTTCTACAAGAACATTTGTCTTTATCTGACACAGTTCTGGGTAAGTGTTCTAAGCTGGTAACCCTATTTGATCCACACGCTAACGTCAAACAGTACACATTCCAAAACGTCTTTTCTGGTGAAGTCATTTACGAATCCTGGACTCTCTCCTTCTACAACGTCTTCTACACCGTCCTTCCGCCCCTCGCTCTTGGTATCCTCGATCAGTTCGTCTCTGCCCGCCTGCTCGACCGCTACCCGCAGCTCTACAACCTCGGCCAGCGCAACACCTTCTTCAAGATCCGTGTTTTCGGCGAGTGGATCATCAACGCCGTCTACCACTCCATCATCCTCTACGTCGGCGGCTGCCTCTTCTGGCTCAACGACGGGCCCCAGGGCGACTCTCTCACCGCCGGCAAGTGGGTCTGGGGTACCGCCATGTACGGCGCCGTCCTGCTTACCGTCCTCGGAAAGGCCGCGCTGGTGACCAACAACTGGACCAAGTACCACATCATCGCCATCCCCGGTTCCATGGCCGTCTGGATCGTGTTTGTGGCCGTCTACGGCGAGGTGGCGCCCAAGCTGAATATCAGTGTCGAGTATTTCGGTGTTGTCCCCAGGCTGTTCACCAGCCCGATCTTCTGGATCGAGATGCCCACGCTGGCGATTCTCTGTCTGCTGAGAGACTTTGCATGGAAGTTCAGCAAGCGGTTGTGGAGACCGGAGGCGTACCATCACGTGCAGGAAATCCAGAAGTATAATATTCAGGATTATAGGCCTCGGTATGTCTTTTCTTTTCCTTCGCCCTCATTATGCATTACGTTCAATTGCTAACGAAAGGATAACAGCATGGAACAATTCCAAAAAGCCATCCGCAAAGTCCGCCAGGTCCAGCGTATGCGCAAGCAACGCGGCTACGCCTTCTCGCAGGCCGACGAGTCGCAGACCCGCGTTCTCCAGGCTTACGATACGACACAGCATCGTGGTAGGTATGGCGAGATGGCCAGTTCAAGACCGAACCAGTAAAAAGAAGACAAAGAAAAAGAATAACAGGCGTGTCGTGTTCTGTTTCGAGAGGAGTGTGTGTGTGTGCTGGGAGAAGGGATATGAATCAAAGGAAAGTGTTGGAATGGAGATGATGATTAGGAGTGATTGATGGTGATGGAAAGACAAAAAGGGAGAAACGCAAGGCCCTCTTTTTGCAGATCATGAGGAAGGCACGCAGGCTTAATGCATCGTTCAATTTTTCTTCTCTCCATGTTTGTCGCAAAATGCCAGCCCAACAGCCTGCAATGTAACGAAATGTAGTGGAATCGAGTCCAAAGAGTCCATGTCTGCCTTCCTACCTCCCTTAACTCCAAGTGGGTTTATATCTCAGAGTTGGAAACAATTCAAAGGCGTTATATGTCTTATACGTATCTTGATATCCCGAGATATTGAAGAAAGAACCGATTTAGGTGTGAAGTAAACCTCTTCCATCCAATGTGTACATGTACGTTAAGTGTATGCTAGAGTGATAGGTATATGTCTATTCATCACCGACATCATCGGTAGGAGTACCCGGTGATATCGGATAATGTACTCGGGGAGCAGCGCATGTCGGAATTGGGGTTTTACCAGGTTGCTTACCATTTTAGACTGGAACTGCTTTCTTGAGAGCCAGATAGCCCACACTCAGCGTGATGAGAGGCTCCAGCCATTGTCGAACTTGGCGTTACTGGTTCGAATATTGAGACCGATACGCTTCCAAAATGATGGAGGAGACATTGAAAGCTGTTTAGGAACTTCTACGCTTCCCAATAGCCTTCATTTTCCACACGAGCAATGCCAGCGCCCCGGCACTACTTTCAAGTCGAACATGTCGATGGCAACGGCGATGAAGATCAAGACCCAAAGCCAGAGCCATCAACATGGTGATGGTCGATCGAGGAAGAGCTTCCAGAACATCGGAAGTTATTCACAGGCCGCTTAGTAATGTGTAAGTCTAGGATCCAGTCCGGCTCCAAAAAGTCCCGTTTTCGCCGCCGCCCAGCTCGACCCAGTGAGCCAACCCGGCATCATGTCCGACCGATCATCTAGCGCCGAGCCGCCGACCCAACGTCGACTCCACCCCGGGCCCGGTTGGTGGGGACCGTCGGTGGCTGGGCCGCTAGAGTGGGTACAGCGGTATTTGCCGTATTCGCGTTTGGCTGGTTGCTTACCCCAGTCGATGTTCACGAACCATCCACGCTCTCACGTGTTTCCTGCATTTTCGGGAGTCGAAGGTCCCGGGCCCATCAGTGAGACATGGGCTTGGGCATCTGGGATGAACGAAGTTCCACGCGGATGGATCCGTTGGAACTGCCACGACTGCGATGGTCGCCGAGCATGGTCGAGGTTGAAGAAAAAAGTTGAATGGGTTCCCCAAGAAGCACGCAATAACGACGCGTGTTCACGTGGGGACTTGCAGCCTGGCGTCAGGGTGGCTTTGGCAAGTGCTCTTGGGAGGGCATGGCGCTTGCGTGAAATTCTTTTGCGAGTTCATGAAAAGGCATGAAGTAGATCTGGAAGGGACGAATGAGGTGGGGTGGAAATAGGGTTACATACAGTACGGGGATGAGCCGGTTGCCCCTTGTACCTTTCCGGACATTTGAATGTCAGTGTTTGTTTTTACTGACTTCATATTCGGATTCTCAGGGTCCCAGAATTTCAGTTCGATCTTGGTTCAAATTCGACTCGGATACTCCACGAAACTTGCGCACAGGACAAGACTCCAACCTCCTCGACATTTTGCGTTTTTTTCCTTCTTTCTTCCAGACCGACCGACCACAAACTTGATGATGGACAAAAGTACCTTCCTCTCTGGAGCATTTCGTCCGATGCTTCAGTTGAGCTCCCGACGAGAATATCTAAAAATAGAAAAAGGTTGGTTGATGCCAAGGAGGGACGGTGTCATCTTCGGTGAAAGGGTCGGTATTCAACCCTAACCCGGATATATCTCGCCTCTTCAAATTTCCCCCCGCAACCCCTCGAAAGTCGAAGGAGACCCATGATGAGAAGCAACAACGGTACAACGTGAACACCGCCTTTCGCCCGAATATGTTTGCCTCTGTAAGTCACGGGCATAAAACCCCCAATGCTGGAAGACTCATCACTGCACGCCAAGAAGCCTAGATGACGAGGACGCGTAATGCTGGCGGCAGCGGGGGACTGGAAGCCAAGCCCGATCATCAATGGGTGACCCTCGACGGCCGACGTTGTGCTATATGCGATGCGAGGCTTGCAGTATCATGCCGCATGATGGATGTGTGAAGAGGATAATGAATGCGCAACCGAGCTCCTCAAGCAATAACAGAGACATATTATTCCATTTGGACAAGGCTGGCTGGGCGATGTTTGCCAGGTACATAAAATATATTGACTGGTACATCAATAGTATTCCGGCGGGCAGCCTTCATTGTGGCAAACCTACGGGTAGTTGCTGATGTTTGACTTTGAGACTCCCCTTTTCTGTCTTGTGTCGTTTCTTTTCCAGCCAGCCCCGCGGTCATGTCTAGACGGATGTATACTGTAAAAACAGAGCTCTGACTTGAACTGGATAGCTAACGTCCGATTACATAACAGTCAGTCATCGTTGGTCAACGTCGACAATGATAGTCAAAGAGGTAGCAGTGCCAACCCTAGCCGTCTGGTCTATTTTTACTCTCCTTCTTTCTCGGATGGGTTTTGATGCGCAGACAGATCCCAAAGGTGAAGGGTCCGTTAACCGCCCACGACAACATCACGCACATCTGCGGATTGCGACCCCACTGTGACAATCCATCACGGAAGATCTTGGCGGGATGGCTGGGGATCTCTTGCAGACAGCAGAGTGCAGACAAGGACATGAACGACAGACGTGAGACTGTCTGAGAAGCATGTTATCAGATACCAAGATCCAAGTCGGGAAGGTTGCCGTGACATGGCGGTCTGATATAGAAAGAAGCGTCTGGATCTGACCTGACCAGTACTGGTAGCGGACTCGGAAAATGGCTTCACTACGCCGTTGGCATGCCTTGACGGGATGAGTTATGGGATCCAGAGACCAGGGCACTCAGGGGAACGAGGCTCTGATGCTGGCTCTGTCACAATGGTGAGCCATGGCTCAGAATGATCGCTGAGCCTCAACCGACCGGGTTAATCTACCGCCCATGCAGGAGGCTCAGAATGAGAACAAGTCTCAAGTGGCCATAATAGAGGATTGGAAGCTCAAAAGTCCCTGCGTTGAAAATATTGTGGTTGTTGTCTCAACAACTTCCCCCAGTTGACCATCTTCAACCGAAACGGCATCAAGGTGAACATCTCAGACATGCTGATTGATGGAATCATGGAAGCCTTTTCCACGAGAACAACACCATGATGGTTGTAAATGCTACAATCAACGGGGACCCGGCAATCGTACGGTCCACCACTGCAGGTACGGCACCTCCAGGGCGCCATCACCGCGACCATCACCACCATCGGATGTGTCCCATCACCGCCGCCACCACGCCCTGCCAATGGCAGGTTTTCAGTTTAACTTACAGCTGTGCCTTGCAAGCACGGTGTCAGTCCCCACTTTTGTATCTGGCCGCCAGATACATACACATGCATTAATATCGACTTTTTAGATTGTAAAGATTGATAACTCCGTCGTTTTATACTCGATTTATACTTAAATTTAACCGTTTCGACCGGAAATTGAAATTATATTGACGTACGACAGTTGCGATTATAACGCACTATATAAATGGCTAGTAGCGGTAAACTATTTACGTAATACTGGTCGCTAGCGAATATCTATATAAAATTGCGTAAATTATTAGTATTAGCGAACGATAGATTTAGCGCTTAAAGAAGAATTATAATACGATTAGCAGGCTATATTTAGAGCCTCGTACTCCTTTTAACTTTATTATATTAGCGCTTTGGGCTATAGAAGTTAATATAGGTGTATATATATAATAACTTCGAATTGTATTTAATTTATTAGTATATAGGAAGTTTTCGAATTCCTTCGATATAAACCCGACCTTTATTTCGATGAGATATAGTACTTTCTCGCTAGCGAATTAGATATATATATATCGATAACAATTATTTTAAAATATTTAAAGGTTTTAAAATAGAAAAATAAGAGGATAGCCTATAAAGTTTCCTAGCGTAGCGATCTATTAAGATTCGATTGGTTGCGGAAGGTTTCGAAGTTTTTAATAAAGATATATATATTTTATAATAAGTTTGGAATCGATAAGAAGGATAGCGCTCGTCGTATAGGATAGGCGTTAAAAGGTATATTTCTATAGTTAGATAGCGCCCTAATTAGGGGTAAGCAGTTCTATTTACTATTAACGTTAATTATCAATAGCCTTATTAATGTATTGTATTATAAAGGAGTAATTAATACGGTTAGGTTTATTATATAATTCGAAGAGGAGGTATTCCCTAAAATAAATCCTTTTCTTAATTACTATAGTATTTTAGTAATAAATAACGCGTTATAGTATAAAGATCCCTCTATTAAGATTGCCTATAATAATAGAGGTATCCTACTCTAATTCTTATTATTATATTCCCTTAATTTTAACCCTATCGAAGCGTACTTTAATAATGTAAAAGTATATATAAAGCGGTAATACTAGTACATTAGCAGTAATCGATTAAAGGAGGGGGAGTTTAAAACCTTCTTTGAAGGGGTAGTACGGGAAGTAGGGTAACGAATTAATATTATATAAAGGTATTATTGCTAAGTATATATACCCTCTAACGAATTTAACGAGGTTAGCGAAGTAAAGGATTACGATATACTATATAGGGATTAATTATACGAATTAAAAATAATAGGTATAATAATATAAGATGTTGATTTATATAGTAGATATAGTAAGATAGATATTATTAAAATTAGAGGTAATTCGTAGCTAAAAACGAATATAAATATAAGAAAATACTATAAATGTATAAAGAAAGTAGTAATAATAAGAAAACCCCTTAGAGTACTAGAAATACTAAAAGTATTAAAAGTATTAAAAGTATTATAAATCCTTCAAATAATATTATTATATATAACAATCCCTTTATATATATAATCCCCCTCTTTAGAGCTCGCTTCCCTTCGTATATATAATCCCCCTCTTAAAATTCGTTATTTTTATCGTCGTCGTCGTTATTAATGGAGATAGGTTCTACTTTATTAGTAGTAGGGTTATTATTTATACGTAGGCTATCGTCGGGGTTAATCTCTTCGTTTACGTGGTTTTAAATAAAGTTATTATAAATATAGTCGTCGAAAGCGGGAGGATTGCGGTTGGGTACGAGGTTTATATTTTAGAAGGAGTTTGGAAGTATAGTTATTAATAATATAAACGGTTAGTAATATATACGACGGCGATAAATAAATATTTACTTTACGATTATAATAACTCTATAGGGTTAATAGTTTAGGGGGGTATTTATTGCGGTTGCGGTATTAGAGTATTATACGGTAGTATTGGAGTATTACGCAGTAGTAGTAACGACGACTGCTAAATATAATTGCGTTCGAAGTAGAAATAGTCTTTAATAGCTTTTTTAATTATAATATAAATACTTTTATTAACTCTATAGGCGAAATACTATAAAGGCGGCAGGTTTCGTACGTTGTAGAATAATAACCTCCCGGATATAAGGGAATTTTTGAAGCTATATAGCACTTCTCTTAGCGTATTATTTTTATTAATTCTTAGTGCGAATCTAAAGATTAATTACTTTATAAAATCGGTAATATAAGTATTAGGTAGTTAGTCTAGCGGTGATAATAGTAGAGGGGAAGAAGGTTGAGGGTTATTATTAGTACGAAAAGTAGAGGTAGTATTAGTACCGTTGGTATCACGGGAAGAGGGCGAGAGGTTGAGTATAAATATAGATATGCGTAATTGCACGAGGAGAGGAAAGGAAGAGAAGTGTAGAAGTACATTCGGGAGATAGGCTTTTATAGGACTCGAGCCATAAACCCCAGTAGGTCTATAGCAGGAGGCTACAACCAATCAACCAAAATGGTAATAATAATTTTAAAGAGCTATTATCACCAGTATATACAATATAAGCTAACCCTATAATACTTCCTCAAACTAAAAGAAGCCATATAGCTAACTAATATTATATAAAATAATAAATAACCTTATTAAACGTTCAATCCAACTATAAAAAACTTCTATAACTACTAATCGCGGCGACCTCCTCTTATATTTTACTCGCGGAGCCTCCGCTTCTACAGCCGGCTCCTCTATTTCTTCTAACGCCTTCTTTCGCTTCCGCTCCGCCGCCAATTAATCTAAGGATATTAGAGCCTCCGGGTATACTTTATAAAACTATTGTATTATATTAGGGGATATAATTATATTAGTACGCGGCTACTATAAAAGTTAATAAAGTAGTACCTAAATAATAAAATATTTTTAATAACCGTTAACCGCTTTACGGTAGCTATTAATTTTAACGAAGTCCTATTCTACCGAATCTTCTTTATTATTAATCTTCCTTATATTACAATTTTAATTTACGCGAATATCCTTTTCTTATATTTTTAATTATCCTAGAATACTTATTTTAATTTACAGTTTAATTTTATTAATATAAAAGGTAGGGCTATACTTTATATTAACCGGCAGTTTAAATATAATCCTATAGCTATTTACTTTAATAATTTTGAACGGGCTTTTATAAAAGGGGGTAAGCTTTGCGTACGGTCGGCCGGTATTAAGGTTTTCCATATTAAGTAGGACTTTATTTCCCGTTTTATACTTCGGGGTATTTATCCTTCAAATATTAGCGTTAACCTTGTACCATTATTAAATTTATTTTATTTAATTTATAATATATTCTAATATTTTCTTAAAATAATTAATAATTTCGTTAACCTTAAAGTATTCCGCTTACTATTAAATTAATAGATTTAGCAGGTATAATTTCGTTAGTTTAACGCTTATATAGGGGTAGAAATTATAATTAATAAAGAAAAAGGATATTCCCATTATTTTAAATACTAAATTATTATTAGCGAATTCTATAATTAGTAATTAATTTACCTAATTATCCTACGCCCAATTAATATAAAGACGAAAATATTTTTCTATTTCCGTATTAATATATTCTATTTAGCCGTTAGTAGTTAGGTAGAACGCGGAAGAAGGCTTAAAAATTACTTCTAAGCAGGAGGATAGAATTTTCTAAAATTATAAAATAAATTAGGAATTTTAGTCCAATATAATAAAATCCGGGAGGCTATAAATATTATAAATCCTTTTAATAAACCGGTCTACTAATTCTTCGGCTATAAAGCTGATAATAGGAATAAAGTATCGTATTTTCGTTAAATAATTAATAACGACGGCTATATATTTAAATTCTTAACCCCGGCGTACGTAAGGAATTAAAGGGGTAATATAATTTATAGAAATATCTTTTTATAGTACGAAAAATATTATTAGCAGCTTTAAGAACCCGTATAGAAAGTATCGTAATAGTTTAAATTTAATATATAGTAAGCAAGCTTTATAATAGGCCCTAACGGTACTAAATATTTTTAATTAGAAAAAAGATTAAAAGAATAATAAGTAAGTCTTTTTATAACTTAGGTAACTAATAGATAGTAAATTGTATATACGGCGGAAGAGTTAAAGCTAAAGTTCGGTATTATTAGGGTCGATAATAATAGCGCTTCGAAAGTAGGTTCGTCCTTATATTACCCTATATTTAGCGAAAAATATTTTTTTTAATTAATCCTTTACTTCTTTAAATTAAATATAGTAATTAAAGTCTAATAGGTAGGCGAGTAAGTCTTATAAAAATACCGACTTCTCGTAATTTTCTATAATTAAATCGTTAATAAATTTATTATCTATTACTTCTAAGTCGTAAATATATTCTATTCTAATATTAATAACCTCCTTTTTACTCTCTAGAACGAAAGTTCTATTTACGAAAATATTATAATCGAATAAAATCTTATTTCTAGCTAGCAATTATTCGTCGGCTTCGTCCTTAGGTAAATCCTCCGGTTTCCTATTTAAAGCGTTAGGGCGTACTTACAACGAACCCGGTCGGTATTTAATTATAAAATTAAACCGGAATAGGAATTAGGATTATTATATATAGCGGGGAATTAGCTATTTATTAATTATAAAAATCTTTAAAGTTTTATAGTCCGTAAAGACTTTAATCGGTTATTATACCCCTTCGAATTCGGGGCGCCACTCTTCTAAAGTCTTAATAATAGCGAATAATTCTTTATTATAAATATCGTAATTATATTTAATTAAAGAATATTACTAATTAAAGTAAATAATAGGGCGAAGGATACTATTATTATTATATTATAATAATATACTTCTATATACCTAATTGGAAATATCCGTTTTTATAACGGTTTATTTTAACTAATCGTAAATCCAAAGTATGGGTCCGCTCGTAAAAGCTTTTTTTAAGGCTTCGAAAGACTTTTAATACTATTCCTCCTATTCCTATCCCGCTGTTTTCTTAATTAATTCGTATAACGGGCCGGCAATAATAGAGAAATACTTAATAAAATAATAGTAGAAATTAGCGAAACCTAAAAAGCGCTAAAGCGACCTCTTAGAATTTAAAACTTCCTATATTGTAATTGCAAAAACTTTCTCTAAATCTATTTCGAAACTACTTAGGGTAATAATGAAATTTAAATATTTAATTCGCTACGTATAAAACTCGTACTTATTAATATCAATTTAGAATCCGGCTTTAATTATCTTCTATAAAACTTCCTTAACGTATTTTTTATATTCCTTTTCGTTATTAGAATAAACTAAAATGTCGTTGAAATAAGCGGTAATATAAACGTCGAAAATATTGTATAGGACGTCGTTAATATAATTTTAAAAGGTTCTTAGCGCGCCTTATAAATTGAAAAAATATATAATAAATTCGTAAAGGCTAAAGCGGGTAATAAAGGCGGTAAATTATTTATACCCCTCTTTAATATAGATCTTATTAAACGTAGTAATAATATTGAACTTCGTAAAAATCTTTACCTTATAAATCGTATTAAAAGTCTCTTTAATTAATAGTAGCGGATAATATATTTTTAATATAATATTATTAATATTATAGTAATCTATACAAATACGAACTCCGCCTCCGGGTTTTTTAATTAGTAAAAGGAGGGAAGCGGTTACCGACTATAATAATTAAATAAACTTCTTCCTTAAATTATCGTCGATCTACTTTTTAATAACGACCCCTTTTATAAGTAATACATATCGTAGCTATACGCTAGGAGGTTACTCTCCCAGTTATAATTCAATTTTATAATCGTACGAACGATAGGGAGGGATTTCCTCTACTAACGAAAGTAAGAAAGCGGTAACTTCGTTAATATACTTCTATCCTTTAAAACGGTTTAAAATTTCAATAATCTCTTCTTTGATTTTTAATAGTCGATTTACTTTATTAAAAAACTTCTTTATATTATCTTCGTCGACTTTTACCAAATATATTTATCGGAAGATTTCTTCGTATACGGGCGTATTAGTTTTGAAATTTCCGGTAAGGTTAATTACTTTAGCGAAGATTGCGGCTTTTTAAGTATTTTTTGAAGTATAAATATTAATTATTTCGTTAATAAAGTTATAAAACGTAAGGGGTAGACTTTTTTTATATTTCCTTCTATTGCTTTTTATAATATTATTAATTATTTCCTCGGTTAAATTTAGATCCTAAAAATCCGCTATAGCCGCTAGCCTTTCGATTTTAATATAATTCGTAATATACGGCTATAACTATTCCTTTTCGTAAATAAAATTAAATGTAGTTACGTTGAATACTTTAATATTATTAGGGTTGAACTTGTAATTAGGCTTACGAAGATAATAATATTAAGGGCGACTCGCACTAGCTAAGATGTAGTAGCTACCTATATATATATAAGGTTCGTAAAGTGCGGGGCTCTTAATTTTAATAAGGAAAATGGTAATACTGGTAATAGCGATTTTAAATTTAGCCCTCCGGGCTACTAGCGCTTTAATAAGAGCGGGGACCGTATAGTAGCCGGTCTTAAGATTAATCTTAGGTTTAATAACGGTAAGAGGGAATTCGGGAGCGGATAAAGGTTCTAAAGCTTTTAAAGCGGGCTCTACCGCAATCTTTTTAATCTTCTCTTTTTTAATAATTAAAAGGCGAAATTCGGTCTCTTCCTTTTTAATAATTAGAGAAGGAGATTCGGTTTCTTCCTTCTTAATTGGCGGAATAGGTATTTAGTAGACGGAGGCTACCGAAACCTAATTAGTAAGGGTTTTAAGTACTATTATTTAGTATTTAAGGAAATCCGTTAATAAATAGCGGCCGTAATAAGTAGTATAATTAAAATATATACTATATTATTCGTAGTCAATTTTTAACCGATAGTATTATATTTATAGGAAATTTAAAATAATTAAGTACTTCTTAGAAATATCGTGAATTAAAAAGGTGATAGTCTCCTTGTAATAGCCGATCCGGAATTTAGCTATTATTCCTTTAGAAATAATGCCCTTAACTACTCCGTTAGTAAGAACGAACTTCTTTGCTTTTAATAATTAGAAACGGAGAAGGTTATTTTTAATAATAAAAGAGCGATTAATAAATACGAAAGTAAAATAACCGCTATTAATAAAAGTAATATAATAATTTTTATACGAACGGATTATAATATAAAAGGATAAAAGTATTAAATTTAAGGAAGTAGAACTATTTAATAATTAAATTTTAATTTCCTCTAAACCTTCTAACTTTATAGAGTTTAAAATTCGTCTTTTAAATATAATCCGGCTAAACCTCTATACGCGACTATATATAGAGGTTAAATATTTTCTTAATTATTATAATATTTTCTATTAGCGGCGGGTTTAACGGGGGTAATTAAAGTAGCCGGGGTAATTAGAACGGTATCGGCGGCGTAGACTTACTTTTAATTACGACTTTTATTATAATTTTTATTCTTCAACTTCTTATTAATAGAATGTTAAGGGCCCTAGGAATTATAGTTGACTAAAGTAATATAATTGCGGGTAATATGGCCGGGCTTACTATAACGACGGTAGAGGTTATTATAGGAACGTTAGTCGAGAATATCCTTGTAAATAAAGATTGCGAAATTAATAGCGTTTAAATTTATTTTATTACTGCCCTAGCTAATAAGGATATTATTAGTAAAAAGTTTAGTATTAGAATAACCTCCGCTATTATTATTATTATTATTAATACTACTACTAGGATTAAGGAAGTAATTCGCTATTTTTTAATAATAATCCGCGTTTTTAAAATTATTAGCAACGTTATAATAAATTTCGAATTAACGTTTAAAATTGTTATCGGGAGGAAGGTTATAGTAAGTGAAAGCGTTATAAAAATATTTATTAATTTTATTTTAGAAATAATAGACTTTTATCGAATTATTAAAACCGTAGAAATTTATTAAATTAGTTAATTTAAATTTAAAATCCGTAAAAAATATATTCTTTATATATAATTCTTGTAAGCGACGGCCGGCGTCTATTTTAAAATTTACGTTTTAGAAATAAGAGACTAAATATTCTATAAATTTAACGCCTATTTTCTAGCGTTAATTCGCTTTATCGGGGTTTAATTAGATTACGTTTAAATTATCTTAGATACTAGATAAGATTTTAAGTCCTAGAAGTATGGTAGTACGGATAATTTTAATATTTTTAGAAGAATAAAAAGCGGCGTTGTATTTCTATTAAAATTAAATATGAAAATACTAGGCTTTAAAAATTTTATATTTACGAACGGGACTATTAATTTCCTTGCCTATAAAAATAGGCGGGTTTTTTACTATTTAGCGAAGAGAAGAAAATATAGTTACTTTCGTAATTGTATTATTAACGGGGGAAGAAAAGGAAGTTTATATTTTAAAAGTATTATATTCCGCGAATAAAATATTATAAACGGATTTAAAATTAATATAATTGAAGTTCTTTTAATCGAAATTGGATTGGGCGTCGTCGGCTATTTGGCGGGTAATTTTAAATTCCTCCTTAGAATGTTAGAAATTACTTTCGAAATTGTTGTAGTATTCGAAGTTGGTGTAATAAAAGTAATTAAGAAGTGTAATAATAGAGTAGAAAATAGGGGTTTAGGAGAAAAGAAAAGTTATTTCGAAATATTCACGCGGGATTAGGAGACTTTCTAACTAATTAAAGCCTTTAAAAAGATTAGCGAGAGTTATAATAGCGGGTTAAGGGAGTTCGAAAAGCGTAGCGCGATAAATTATAATATCGAACTCGCTATTAAAAGTATTAATAGCGGAATATAATAATTCTAAATCAAACGGGTTACTAGTAATAAGAATAAAAAAGTTAGGAAGATCACCGCTACCGGTACTACCGTTAAGGGAGAAAAGGGCGGAATTATTATCGTCGTAAGATATAAAATAAAAGAGAGGTAACCGTTCGAAATAAAAAAGAAGTAAAAGTCCGTAATTAAAACCGTTTAAAATAAAAGTCCGTTACTAGGACTATTTTAAAGTAATCAAAAATAGGCGATCTCTTATTTACTAAATAAAGAATACCTTCCTTTACGTACTAATAAAGGGAGGTTTAGGGTTTTAATTAGGCAATTATTATAATTACGACTATTAATACTTAGGGGGGTATTAGGCTTAACAATTTATAACGAAGCAATCCTTATATACGCGTAATCGAAAAAATAATTATAATAAAAGATAAGTTTACACTATAAACGCAATAATTAAAAGGTATAATTAACTATTACGGGAAGAGGGCGAAAGGTTGAATATAAATATAAATATACGTAATTGTACGAAGAGAGGAAAGGAAGAGAAGTATAGAAGTATACTCGGGAGATGGGCTTTTATAGGACTCGAGCCATAAACCCCAGTAGGTCCATGGCGGGAGGCCACAACCAATCAACCGAGATGGTGACAGTAGTCTCAGAGAGCTACTATCACTAGCATATGCAACACAGGCTAACCCTGTAATAGTTGGGTAATGTAAGTAAGGTAGGTAATATAGGTTTTAATAGTCCTATATTTATTGTATCTATATTTATACTTTTATATTCGTTAAATATAAGTATAGGAAGTAGGGTAGGGAGTATTCCAATACTATTATTATTATTATTGACCCTATACGTATTGTTATTAGTTTAATAATTATTTTAGAAGTTGAAGTTGAAGATTTGAAGTACGGGTATAAAACCCTTTATACTGTTATTACGTTTCGTACCCGGGATAGCGTATAGTATAAACAATTAAAATTACTAATTATTTAACTATTTAAATATTAGTGCGCCGGCGAAAGAAATAAATAGCTATTAAAACGAATTAAACTACTGTAAAGTTATTTTAGGTAGAGGTTAGTTAATTGTAGTCTGCTTAATAGTAATAATATTAGTTTAGGTAATAAGATTTTTTATTATTAGGGCAAAATAGTGTTTCTAGTTAGGAAAAATACATTATTAATAATATTCTTACCCTTTGTAATAATTTTTATATTCGCGAATGAAGTTATACCCCTATATTTTAATTAATTTATTATATAATAGATTAGCAGATTCTTTACCCTCTTTTTATATTTTATATTCGCGATTACGCTTATTTTTAAATTTGTATAGTATTAAATTTATTATAGATTTACGGCCGGTATTAGTTGTTGTTAAGTGTTTAGAAATATTGGCGGGCGCGGCGGTAGATGTGGCGGTAAGTATAGAGGGTTAGCGAAACGGTTAGTAAGAAGGTTAATAATAATAAGAAGGCGGGCGAAAGGAATTATATTATAATTGAAATTATAACTTTAATTGCGAAATATTATAATTAATTAATTATTCTATAAAGGAGGCGATTTGTAATAGGGTAGGCGTATTAAATATAGAGGTAGAATTTTTTACTGTTAAAATCCGCTAATAACGTAGAAGTAAGCTATAATTGTAAAAAAGTATTATTTAATTAGTTGCCCTACGAGATTAATAATTACCTTCGAAATATTATTATTATTAAATAACGTAATTAAATTATTTTTCTTAAGGATAACGCGGTTTTAAAAGAGTATTATACCTTTCCTATTCGTTTCTTATATATTAACCGCCTAATCCGTATATTATATAATAATATAGAGATTTATATTAATAATATTATATTCGTTGCGAATAATTTCTATAAAGTTATTTTCGATGCGCCGTAGTTTAGTTAGGAGCCTAATATTAAAATTATAATTATTTGGATAGACTTTATTAGAATTATTCTTCTTAATAAGTATATGGTCGTTCGAAACGAGAGTAGGCAATTTACCGGGCTTTGTAAGGAAGTCGTTAAAATTCCTATTTATTAATTATATATTATTATATATAAGTAAAATATTGAAATAGTTGGGGACCCGGGGCGGTATTAGTGCTACCTTCGATTTACGCAATTTTCTAGCTAGCGCCGGTCGCTCGATTACTTTAACGACTTTAACCTCGCTTTATAATATTTATAATATTTAGGATAGAAACGGATATTCGTCCCCTTTACTATTACTTACGGTTATTATATAGTAAGATTTATTTTTATTTTCGATAGGGGTATTATAGGGCTAGAGCCCGGGGTTATAGCGCTCTAATCTTCATGACCAGAGCTGTCACGCCGTAGCTATCTCCGTAGTTATACTCGCGTAACCCCCTTCAAAACCTTACACTTCTAATAGATCCGCCTCAAATAAACTTTTCTCCTCTTTATAGAACCTTAATTAAATTATACGATTAGTACACGTATTAACCATATTATCCCCATTATATTAAATTCTATTAAAATAATAGACCTAATAGAATAAGATAGACCGGCGCCGCCGGTATAATTAAATGCAAAGGGGCTACCTATTAATTTCGTTATAATTACTAATACCGCTATTATTAAATAGTAAACTACTACTACCGTAGAAGTTAAACGCTTCGAAAATAAACGCTTCCGTATCCTCGTAAATAAGAGAACCTTCGCTATAGAGATTTTTACTAGTAATAAATTTTCCGCCGCTATTAAGACTATAATCGGCTCCGCCTCCTAAAGTACGTAGTACCCTATAATAATTACCGTTAGTCCGAACGCTTTAATTAGTACCGAAGAAGCTGCTCCGTCGTACAACTCTAAACGTAAAAATATTTACTAGCCGAAGTAGAATAATACCGCCGCCTCCTTTAATTTCTATATAATTCGACTAAAGTTTACTTATAAAGAGGAGGAAGTTGCCAGGGCTATTACCAACGATAAATCTAAATAGTTAGTATTATTAAATATCCTCCCCGCCGATAAAATATTTATAGTAGAAGCCTTTTAATATTAAAGAGGAGTGAGCAGAATTTATAACGCTAAAGATTTCTTTAATTAATTAAAAAAGGTTTTTAACGATAAGAATAAAAAGCGTTTCGTATTTACCCGCTTACGATCCGTTCGCTAGAAAAATAATTAAACCCTATCCGAATAGCTCCTTACCTTTAAAGCTAACTTTACTAAGGCCGGTAGTCTCGTTTAGGAAAATAATTCTAAGCTCGCCTAATTAGAAATTTCGGTATTTATAGGTTTCTATAATTAATTAATTTCTATTCGTATACTTTAAATTTATTCCCTCTATATTGAATAATTAAAAGATATTATATATAAATACAAAAATAATAAGATCTTCCTAAAGTATACTTTTTATAATAATTGTAATTCCTATTAGAATTCGTTTTTCTACTACTAGGGCGCCTAAACCGCCCCGGCTACCCTCCCCAAAAATATAAACAGTAATACCCCTATAACAATAGGGTATACGAAAACGAAGAATAATAAAGATGAAAAATACGCTAAATAGGTCTTTATAGAAGAAAAAAATAAACGCCGCACTCAAGGCTTCTACGTATAATATAGAACGAACAAATATATAATTAATAATTATAAAGACTTACTTACTTAACGTCCCGCCGCTATTAGCGTTAAAGTTACCAAAATTAAACCTAAAATAGAACTAATATTAGAAAATAATAATGAGCGACTCTACTCGCACCGTAGGGAAACTCTATTCGGACCGTAAAACGAAAAGAAAATCTAAAGTTTCTCTATAGGTAAAGGCGCTCTAAGTACGCAAATTAGACTAGATTTTTCCTTATTTTTTTCTTTATTTTCCAAGCCTCATATCATTTGTCTACGCCGTATATACAGTCTTAAACTCGAAGGTGCTTAGAATTATTAAAATTTAAGACTACTAAAGTTAAATATAAGAAAAACCTAGCCGATTTAAGAGCGGCAAGAGGCTTAGAGTAGATTGAAAAATCTATGAAAATTCAAGAAGTATTTTAGTCCTACTTCTATCTTTATATACTTTATTTTCACCGAAATAAACGTAGAAGTTTAAATTTTATTTACGGTGCGAATAGAGTTTCCCTACGGTGCGAGTAGAGTCGCTCATAATAATAACGATAATTATTTTACTATTAATAAATTAGAAAAAGAGTAATTCCCTTACGTAATCGAGTGAAGGAGCGTTCTAAAGTACTAAATAAGGAGATAGGAATAAAAAACTTCCCGGGTCTTATAGAAATAAATATTACAAAGATACTTATAATTATTAATAATAAAGATTATTTCTATACCTTTATTAATAAAAATTATTAGTACTATACTATAATTAGTAAAAAGGTCGTCAAATAATTAAAGATTCCTATAATCCCTATACTTAAAAAGGTAATTAAAAGAACGTCCGCCAAAATAGAGGGAATTAAAATTAAGGGGATAATATATTTTAAAGCAGATATTTACAATTACAATTTTATAATTTACGCTTATATTGTCCCGTAATTAAAATTCCTAATTATTTTAGGAAAATTATAATTAATAGCGATAAAAACCTATTTTATCCCCTACAAATATAAATTTTAGTACGGGGTAGCCAATTATTAAATACCGTACTTCGGGTATTCCTTAAAAGGCTTATCCCTTAGAAAGAAGGAAATTAGAGAGGCTATTTACTATATAGCAACTATATTTATAGCTACTATAAATCGGATTTAGGAATAGAATAGCCGGAGAGCCGTAGAATTAATAATATTTTTAATTAATTTACAAAATATCGAGAAAGTTCTTAAATTAAAAATTAATTTATTAAAAGAGGAATTACGAAAACGTATCCCCGTAGAATTTTATAATCTTTTATTCGTTTAGAAATAATTTAAAACCAATAAATTCAACCTTTATTACTTAAATATTAACTATAAAATCGAGATTAAGAAGGATAAAACTAGTTAAAAGTTTCCGCTACCTATAAATTACCTTTATAATATATTTCGAAAGGAGTTTTTAATATTAAAGAAGACGATTAAAAACTTTATAAATAAAGGGTTTATTCGTACTAACAATTCCCTTACGGCCGTACTAATATTCTTTACTAGAAAGCCTAGTAATAGTCTACGCTTTTATTATAATTATAAAACTTTTAACGCTATTACTAGAATAGACCGCTACCCTTTACCGCTAATTAAAAATTTTTTTAAAATTATTACTAAAGCTAAATAATTTATTAAAATAAATATAATATAAACTTTCTATAAAATCCGTATAATAGAGGGCAAAGAAGGTAAAACGGTATTTAAATATTACTACGGGTTATTTAAATAGATAATAATACCGTTTGGGCTATATAGTATACTTATAACGTTTTAATAGTATATTAATAATATTTTAAATAATTACTTTAATAAATTTACCTCCGCCTATATAAATAACGTACTAGTCTTCTCTTCTAATTCGAAGGCCAACTATATAGCCAAAGTACGTAAAGTCGTAAAACGTATAACAATCGTAAGTCTTTATCTCGACCCGAAGAAATATAAATTTACCGTTAAAAACGTTAAATATTTTAACTTTATTATAATTGCGGGCGTTAATATCCAAATAGATCCAAAAAAAATTAGAGCAATTATAAAGTAGGAGGCACCTACGTTTTAAAAAGGGGTAAAGAATTTCTTAAAGTTTACTAATTATTACCGGATATTTATTAAAATTTTCTTTTTTATAGTAGGACCGCTAATTATACTTATAAGTAAAGAAATCCCCTTCGAATAAATTAAAGAGTGCGATAAGGCTTTTAAAAAATTAAAGTAATTATTTATAAAAATTCCTATCTTTACCTAGTAAAATCTAAATCTCCCTACTTTTTTCGAAATAAATTATAGCGGTTATAATCTTAATAACGTACTCACCTAAGAAAGAGACGGCCAAAAAATCGCCGTCGCTTACCACTTATAAAAATTAGTACCCGCCGAACGCAATTACCCTATTATCACGGGTAGAGGGCGAGAGGTTGGGTGTAGATATTAGATATACGTAATTACACGAGGGAAGAAGAGGAAGAGTGCAAGGTGCGCTCGGGAGATGAGCCTTTATAGGACTCGAGCTATGAACCCCAATGGGTCTATGGCGGGAGGCCACAGCCAATTAATCGAAATAGTAACAATAGTCTTAGAGAGCTATTATCACCAGTATATACAATATAAATTAATCCTATAATACTACCCCTATCTAAAAGAAGCTATATAGCTAACTAAAATTATATAAAATAATAAATAACCCTATTAAACGTTCAATCTAACTGTGAAAAACTTCTATAGCCGCCAATCGCAGCGACTTCCTCTCGTACTTTATTTGTAGAACCTCTACTTCTATAGCCGGCTCCTCTATTTCCTCTAACGCCTTCTTTCGCTTCTACTCCGCCGCTAGCTAATTTAAGGGTATTAGAACCTTTGGGTATATTTCGTAGAATTACTATATCGTATTAAGGGATATAATTATATTAATGTACGGCTACTATAAAGGTTAATAAAGTAGTACCTAAATAACGAAATATTCTTAACGACTATTAACCGCTTTATAGCAGCTATTAATTTTAATAAAGTCCTATTTTACCAAATCCTCTTCGTTATTAGTCCTCTTTATATTACGATTTTAATTTGTACGAACGTCCTTTTTTTATACCTCTAATTAATTTAGAATACTTACCTTAACTTATAATTTAATTTTACTAATGTAAAAAGTAGGGCTATACTTTATATTAACCGGTAATTTAAATATAATCTTATAGCTATTTACTTTAATAATTTCGAATGGGCTTTTATAAAGGGAGGTAAATTTTATATATGGCCGGCTAGTATCGAAGTTTTCCGTATTAAATAAGACCTTATTTCCTATCTTATACTTCGGGGTATTTATCCTTCGAATATTAACGTTAGCCTCGTATTATTATTAAATTTACTTTATTTAATCTATAATATATTTTAATATTTTCTTAAAGTAATTAACGATTTTATTAACTTTAAAATACTCCGCTTACTATTAAATTAATAATTTTAGCGGATATAATTTTGCTAATTTAACGCCTATATAGGGGTAGAAACTGTAATTAATAAAGAAAGGGGATATTTTTATTATTTTAAATACTAAATTATTACTAACGAATTCTATAATTAGCAACCAATCTACCTAATTATCCTATACCCAATTAATATAGAAACGAAAGTATTTCTCTATATCTATATTAATATATTCTATTTAATTATTAATAATTAAGTAGAACGTAGAGGAGGGTTTAAAAGCCACCTTTAAGCGGGAGGATAAAGCTTTCTAAAATTATAAAATAAATTAGGAGCTTCGGTCCGATATAATAGAATCCGGAAGGCCGTAAATACTATAAATTCTCTTAATAAACCGGTCCGCTAGTTCTTCGGCCGTAAGGCCGATAATAGGAATACAATATTGTATTTTTATTAAATAATTAACGATAACGGCTATATATTTAAACTCTTAACCCTAATATACGTAAGGAGTTAAAAGGGTAATATAATCTACGGAAATATCCTTCTATAGTATAAAAAGTATTATTAGCGGCTTTAAGAACCCGTATGGAAAATATTATAATAGTTTAGATTTAGTATACGGTAGGCAGGCTTTATAATAGGCCTTAATAATACTAAATATCTTTAGCTAAAAGAAAAACTAAGAAAGTAACGAATAGGTCTTTTTATAACTTAGGTAGCTAATAGACGGTAAATTGTATACGCGGCGGAAGAGTTAGAATTAAAGCTTAATATTATTAAAGTTAATAATAATAGCGCTTCGAAAGTAGGTTCGTCCTTATATTACCTTATATTTAACGAAAGATATTTTCTTTAATTAATTCTTTACTTCTTTAAACTATATGTAACGACTAGGGTCCGATAAGTAAGCGAATAAGTTTTATAAAAATACTAACTTTTTATAACTTTTTATAATTAAGTCGTTAATAAATTTATTATTTATTACTTTTAAATTGTAAATATATTCGGTCCTAACGTTAATAATTTCCTTTCCGCTCTCTAAAATGAAAGTTCCGTTTATAAAGATATTATAATCGAATAAAACCTTATTTCTAGTTAATAGCCGTTCGTCGGCTTCGTCCTTAAGTAAGTCCTCTAATTTCTTATTTAAGGCGTTAGGGCGTACTTATAACGAACCCGGTCGGTATTTAATTATAAAATTGAATTATAAAAAGAAATAGGACTATTATATATAGTAGGGAATTAATTATTTATTAGTTGTAAAGGTCTTTAAAGTTTTATAGTCCGTAAAGACTTCGAATAATTATTATACCCCTTCGAATTTAGGGCGCCACTCCTCTAAGCCTTAATAATAGCGAATAACTCCTTATTATAAATATTATAATTATATTCGGCTAAAAAGTACCGCTAATTAAAGTAGGTAATAAGGCGAAGAATACTATTATTATCGTATTATAATAACGTACTTCTATATACCTAATTAGAAATATCCGTTTCTATAACGGTCTATTTTAATTAATTGTAAATTCGAAGTATAAGTCCGTTCGTAAAAGCCTTCTTCAATACTTTAAAAGATTTCTAATACTATTCCTCCTATTCCTATCCCGCCGTTTTCTTAATTAATTTATATAACGGGCCGGCGATAATAGAAAAATACTTAATAAAATAACAGTAGAAATTAGCGAATTTTAAAAAACGTTAAAACGATTTTTTAGAATTTAGAGCCTGCTATATTATAATTACAAAAACCTTTTCCGGGTCTATTTCGAAAATTCCTAGGGTAATAATAAAATTTAAATATTTAATTTATTATATATAGAATTTATATTTATTAATATCGATTTAGAGCCCTGCTTTAATTATCCTTTGTAAAACCTCCTTAATGTATTCTTTATATTCCTTTTTATTATTAGAATAAACTAAAATATCGTTAAAATAAGCAGTAATATAAACGTTAAAAATATTATATAAAACGTTGTTAATATAATTTTAAAAAGTTCCCAGCGCGCCTTATAAATCGAAAGGATATATAATAAATTCGTAGAGGCCAAAACGGGTAATAAAGGCAGTAAATTATTTATGCCCCTCTTTAATACGGATTTTATTAAATACAATAATAATATCGAATTTCGTAAAGATTTTTACTTTATAAATTATATTAAAGGTCTCTTTAATTAGCGGTAATAGGTAATGTATTTTTAATGTAATATTATTAATATTATAATAATCTATATAAATATAAATTCCGCCTCTAAGTTTCTTAATTAGTAAGAGGGGGGAAGCGGCCGTAAATTATAACGGCCGGATAAATTTCTTCTTTAAATTATTATCGATCTACTTTTTAATAATAATTATTTCTATAAGTAATATACGTCGAGGCTATATATTAGGAGGTTGCTCTCCCGGTTATAATTCGATTTTATAATTGTACGAATGATAAGGAGGGATTTCCTCTGCTAACGAATGTAAGAAAGCGGTAATCTCGCTAATATACCTCCGTCCTTTAAAACGGTTTAAAATTTCAATAATTTCTTCCCTAGTCTTTAACGATCGGTCTACTTTATTAAGAAACTTCTTTATATCTTCTTCGTCGACCTTTACTAAATATATTTATTAGAAGATTTCTTCGTATATGGGTATATCGGTTTTGAAATTTCCGGTAAAATTAATTACCTTAGTAAAAATCGCAGCCTTTCGGGTATCTTTTAAAGTATAAACGTTAATTATTTCGTTAATAAAATTATAAAGCGCGGAAGATAAACTTTCCTTATATTTCCTTCTATTACTTTTTATAATATTATTAATTATTTCCTCGATTAAATCTAAATCCTATAAATCCGCTATAGCCGCCAACCTCTCTGCAAGGGCACGGATGGGGAAGTCGAAGGCAAAGCTAAGATTCCATCGATGACAGAAGATTTTAGGTGAAGAGGAAAAGAGAGAGAACTAGATAC
>MU839266.1:0-61311 GCA_030685235.1 Copromyces sp. CBS 386.78
ATTGTACGTAAGTAAAGGTTATTTATAAGCTATAGTAGGTTATATGTTATAAGAAGGTTAAAACTAGCCTACTTTACGATCCGTAGGTAAGTATAAAGTAAGTAAAAATTATAAAAAAGGTACGACTAACTTTTATAAGGAAAGTATAACCGATATTAAAAAAGGAAATTGTAAATAGGTAGCGTTTATTAAATATAAAGTAAATAAAATTATAAAGAAAGTATAATCAAAATTAAAAAAGGAAATTGTAAATAAATACTATTTATTAAGAGAAAGTCTTTTCGGACCGTAGTAAAAGTCTTCCTATACTGTAGCCCTACCCTTCCCGTGCGCTAAGCTACGCTAATGTATACTAAAAATTTTGAGCTAATTAAATCGCTCGCATCCAAATCGCGGTCTACACTCTACTTCGCCCACCTAAATGTGTACCCAAATATGTACCCAAATGTGCACCCTCCCTATAATTAATAAAACTACCATCGCACGCATTACGAGATATCGCCAAGTAAACAACGCGCTTTCCACTTCGTCTAACTAACAGTCGCTAATAGTTACTAATAGTTATTAATAGTCAATTGAGCGATTTAATTGAGCGACTCAGCTAAATAAATCAATTGAGCGATTTAATTGAGCGATTCAATTGAGCGATGTGCGACCGTTTGCGACCGTACTGCTAAGTGCGCTATAAAGTGCGCTGTAAAGTGCGCTATAAAGTGGCTAATTTAGGTATATATCTAGGTGCACATCTGGGTGCATATCTGGGTGGGCGAAGTAGAATGTAGACTACGATTTGGATACGAGCGATTTAATTGGCTTAAAAATTTTAGGGTGCATTAGCGCGCGGGAAGGGTATAAGTAGGTAGGGCTACAGTATAGGAAGACTTTTACTACGGTCCGAAAAGACTTTCTCTTTATTAAATATAAAGTAAGTAAGAATTATAAAGAAGGTAGGATTAATTTTTATAAAGAAGGTACAATTAAAATTAAAAAAGGAAATTGCGAATAGGTAGTATTTATTAAATATAAAATAGGTAAGAATTATAAAGAAGGTACAACCGACTTTTATAACTTAAAATTAAAAAAGGAAATTACAAGTAGGTAGTACTTATTAAATATAAGGTAGGTAAAAACTACCTGGGTAAATTAAGAATATATAATTAATTTTTTAATAGGAATGCGCAATCTTTAAACTTAAGCGAGATTCTTAGGAAGGTACGACCTAATTAAAGGTTTAAGTAGCTATAAATTGATTTTTAAAATTTCTTATATTAAAGAATTTCGCGGAAATTAGGAAATTATAATTTAAATTAGCAGGTCGTACCTTCCTTAAATTAATAGTCGGAAAGTATATAAAAAAGAATAATAAAGAATAAATAGGAAAGAGCGACTAGTAAAATTATCTAATCGTTCTTATTTCTTATTCTTTTTTAAAAAGTATAAATAAAAATATATAAAGCCTATCCTATTTAATAAATACTCCCTAACGGGGGTACCTTTTATAAACCTTCTATAAAAAAACTATTTTAATTAGTAATTTAAATACTTTCCTATAATAATCTATAAAGGAAACCGAATTTTAATTTATAAAATATTATTATTATATAACTTCCTACAATTTACTAAAGAATTAACGTTAATAATATAAATTGCTTTAATACTATTCTAGTAAAGGCCTTATTTCTACCGGGCAGTATTTAAAAAAAAATTATAAGCGCTAAAGAGTACCCTATAAACGCTAAAGGGTAAACTTTATAAATAATTAACCGTTAGCTAAATATATTTATAAACCGCTAGGGGTACCGGCTAATTAAGGAAACTTTTAAATAAAACCTTTTATATTAAACCTTCTCTTAAAGCGTATAGGCAATATACAAAAAACGTTTAACCTTTTCTTATCTTCTTACTAACTACGTTTTAAAGAATTTAAAAGGGGAAAGTAAATATATATTTTAAAATAAGAACGGCCTTACTAATTGAATTTCGGACTGCCTACTTATATAATTTAATAAATTCTTTTATTCGTTCGTAAGCGGTTAGCTTTTTAAGGCGTATAATAATTATTTCGTTAATTCTATTAATAATTATATATTTGTTTTAAGAATTAAACTATATATATTTAAATTTAAATAATTAAATTACAAAATTACGAATAGCTTATTAAACTAATTATTACTTATTTAATAGTACCTTACTATATAAATAATTATAGTAATTTTAAAGTTAATATATATTAAAAACCCTAATTTCGGAAGGGGTATATTTATTAAATTAAAAACCAATGCTTTTCGGGGCTTCTTAGTAATTTATAATAATTTTTCGAATCGTACGGCCTTATACTAGGGATAATTTATTTAAATTTCTACCTTATTAATTTTTAATAATTAAGTTTTAATTAACTATAGTAATAAAAAGTAATAGAGGGTTAGAGTTCGACCCCGGAAAAGGAATTTTAAAAACGGTTATTATATTTAAAGAAAGTAGTAGGCGTATAAATTACTTAATTATAATATAAGGAAGTAATAATAATAAATATTAATATAAAGCTCTTTTAAATTTTATAATTAGAATAAATACAATTTAAATCCTTTAATGAAGAGAAGCTCTATCCGCACGTAGATAAAACTCTATCCGTACGTAGAAAAAAAAATCTTTTAATATCTTTTTAAAAGTACTAAGAGGTCCAAAGGAAACAAAAAGTATATTATATTTTTGCTATTTTCTTTCTCTACCCAACAATACTTTTTGAAGAACGTACGTATTATGTAGCGTAGGAAAACCTCTAGGAAAGTAAGCTATTATAAATAAATAATTAGGAAGATTAAAGGTTAAAATGTTAAGAAATTAGGATTTCAGTAACGCTTAAAGCTATAAAATTGGTAGTTAGTTTAGAAAATCTGATAAAAATCAGCGAGTAATTTGGTACTACTTTCGGTCTTATACACTAAGGTTTGACTAAGTTATAGTTAAAAAGGAAAAGTGGATCCACGTGCGGATAGAGTTTTATCCACGTGCGGATAGAGCTTCTCATAAGATATAAGGGAGAAGAATAAGGAAGCGGAAATTATTTAGGCTAAATTTTAGAAAAGACGCGAAGGAAAAGAGAGAAGAATATTCCTAATAGAAATTATAATTACGAAGGTTGTAATCTTCCTCTAAGAGAATTTTTTCTTTTAAAATAATAGTGTATATGTATATAAATTATTTTAAATTATAGCCTCCGCTTAATAATATTTTAAATATTAATATTTTGGATATACGGCGAAATTTTATTATTAGAAGGACGCTTATAATTATTATAGTAAAATTAAATATAAAAGGCCGTATATAGGAAAAGAAAATTATTTTTTAAATAAAGATAATTCCTTAATCTTTTATAAATTATATAAGAAGTTGGGGTATTTCGCCTTCGATAAGAAGAAATACCCGTTTATAAAAATAGCTTATATAAAAGTATTTATTAATTATATTAAAAGGCTTCGCGGCTTTACTATTTGTAAAGGATTAGTTAAATTAGTATTAGAATTAATAATAGAGATGGAGGAAGATATTATAATTCCCGACGCCCCCTTTAATTCCCGTTTAATTACGATTTTAAAGAGATTATTTATAAAAAGAAGAAAAAGAGGCCGCCCTAAAAAGATTAGAGGCGGCTTTTAACCGAAATTTATAAATATAAATTTAATAAATATTTATACTTATTTTTAAAGCGTAAACGATTATATTTATATTAGTTCTATCGTTATCATACTTTTAATTACTATTATTACTTTTAAAGAAATAATACCCCCCTAGTCCGCTATTAAATTAAAAGGAAGCTTCTTATAAAGTAATTAATAATTTAATTAAAAATATTCTATTAGAATATAGGGAAATTGTATAAGAAAAGGAAAACGTTATTTAAATAGGAGGAAACTTATAATATTATAATAATTTAAGAGCCGGGCAAAAATTTAAATAGGGATATTTACCGGCCGAAAAGTAGTAAATATTATAGTATCGATTATTTAGAAAAGGGTAGAATAATAATTTATATAAATAAGAAATAGAATTTAAAAGATTTAAACTTCCGGATTAGAAAAGATTAAGCCGTAATAATATTAAAGAATTTATAAGAATTAATAACTGTTTATTTTATTTATTCTCCTATCTTCCTCTAAAGTACGCCGGAATATTAATAAAGGTTTCCCCTCTTCGAATTCTTTAAAAAGAAATCCTTAGCCGGCTAATATATAATTATAGGGGATTATAATTTCTATTACCCCGATTGGGATTTAAAGAATAAGATCAATTTAAACGTTATAAAATTATTTATATAGGTATAGCGATAGAAATTTATTTTCGTTACCCCTTGCGGGGAATTAATAAGGTTTGGAAATACGATTAGAAGAAAAAAAGATAGGATAATCGATTACGTATAAATTTTATAGGGTATCGAAGCCGAATATTAGGGAATATAACAGTACGGGTAAACGGGTTCGAATTATTAGTTTTAAAAAGTCTAAGTTTAAATAGGAAAAAAAAATAGGAAAGTAGAAATAGAAGAAAGATTTAATTAGAATTTAATAAATGTAGAAAAGGTATAGGAAGTAGCGGAAAAATAAATATTGGTTTTAAAAGGGATTAAAATAGTAGAGAAATTGAAATTAGGATTTAATAAGTTCGACGGCGAATTTATTAATATTATAAAAGAATTCGTCCTATACTAAAAGAAAAGTTGGGGAAAATAAGCGGACTAGTAGAATTTAGAATATAAAATAGTAATAAAGGAGGTATAGTGGAAATAGTAGGTTTAATTTAGGAATTGACCGCTTTTAAATTAAAGAGAATTTATAGAGGCGGTAATAAAAAAAAAGAAATTTATTACGAAATTTCAAAGAATAAATTAGCGTAACTATATTATAAGTACGTTAAAAGACCCGAATAAATTATAATTATTAGAGAAGTAGGTTAGAATACGAAATTATTATTTAATAAATTTATTCAAATTATTACCTTTTAAATAAAATGAGTAAATGAATGAAGTTGAAGACTATAGTAGTAAAGTAAATATTTTTGCCAATTATTTCTTCCCAAAAATAAAAGTTCTGATAAGCTATTTACTAAATTAAATTTAATTATTAAATAGCGATACCCTAATATTTATTATTAATTTAATTATTGAAGAGGATATCCGGGAAGTCTTTTCGAAAATAATATTTAATAAAGTACTAAGTATTAATTAATTTTTAAATAAATTTCTAAAAATATATAAAGAACTATTTAAATAAGCGATAACAGTTTTTATTATAGTGAGCCTCCAATTTAAATATTTCTTCTAATAATTTAAAAATACGAAAATAATTATTTTTAAAAAATTTAAAAAAAACGCCGAATAGTAAAAATTAGTTAGAATATAATAGTTTATATTATTTTTAAGTAATATTAGAAAGATTTTTAAAGCTTTTATAGTAAAAAAGTTAATATAAATAGCGGAAGAGTATAATCTCTTCCTAAAAGGCTAAATAGGTAACCGGGCAAGTTGTTTAACTGAATTCGCCGTCCGAATAGTTACTAATATAGTTTATATAATATAGAAATTTAAAATTGTAATATCTTTTATATTCTTTAATTTAAAAGGTATATTCGATAGAATTAATTATAAGTAACTTTTATATACGCTATAGGAAATATAATTCTTAAAATAAATCCTCTAATAAATTAATAATTTTATTACCGGAAGAAAAAATTCTCGTTTCTTTAATAATAAAACCTTTTAACTTTATAATATCGTAATAAGCGTACTATAAGGTTCTCCCCTCTTACTAATTCTTTTTATTCTCTTTATTACTTTATTATGCTATAAATTAACTACTATTTAAAATATAATTATTATCGGCTTTGCTAACAATATTAATATTATTATAATAGTTAAAATTATTAAAGAAAATTATTGGACGCTTTAAATAGTATAGGATATTTATTTAAGTTAACTAATTAAGAAAGGGATAGAATTCGAAATAAATAAAATGGAATTTATATATTTTATACGGACGAGGGAATTAAAAATAGAAATTCTTTAAATTAAGAGAATTATATTTAAATTAATAGAATCGAATAAATTTTTTAAGGTTTAATTAAATCGGAAATTTAATTATTGAATATATACGGAAGTAATAAAAAAGAAAATAATTATGTAGATAAATATATTAATATAATTAGCAATAAAAACTTAAGGTTATTCTTTTATATAAACGAAGGAAATTTATATTAAATATATTCGGAGCGTAATTGTATATAGAATATTAATTTTTTACTAACCGACCGAAATTTACGGTAAATTATAAAGAATAGCGATTAAATTAGTTAAATATTAAATTAAATATTTGAAAATTATTACCGGGGTATATAAAATTACGTTAGTAAAGAATTTAAAGACGGAAACCTTTTATTTACTATTCGACTTCTATTTTAATAAATAGGTTAAAGTTTTCGAAGACAAATTCGCTTATACGAATTAAATAAAATTCGTTTAAAGGATTATAATTTAAATAATTAACTATATTTAAGTAAAGAAAGTAAAAGGTTAGCTACCTGCTGATAAATTAGAAAGTAGTACTATTAAAATTAAATAGGCTAAAAAATAAGTACTAACGGAAAAACTTTTAACGATTATAGTAAGTCCGTCCCTAGTAATAAGGGCGCCGCTACCCCTATTATAAATATTAAAATTAATTACTATAAATTATAAAGGGTAATTAAAAGAAGTAATAATAAAAAAATAGGTATTATACTATAATTATAAATTAATAGCGGTAGTAACTAAATTAAATTAATAGTACGAATTTACTATCGCCAATTTTAATCCGAAATTTAGTAATAATATTATAAAATAGTATATAATTAATATAAAAGGAAAAAAGAAAAAAATTTAATAACCGGAAAATAATAATAAATAATATTTATTATTTAAAGCGAAGAATTCTTCTTTTATTTAAGTAAAGACGGAAATTATAAGCTTCTGATCCTTCTTCTTTTAAAGGAAAGTCCTAAATATTATAATACTAATTTATTTTTATAAAGTAAATAAAGAAACTTTTATATATATCGTCTTAAATTATTTACGGATAGCCGACTATTAAATAATAGTAATTAATTGATTATAAATAAAAGAAAAATTCTAAATTTATTTAAACGACAGAACCCGAATTAAAAGAACCCTTTTATAAGTATTATAATTTAGTAGGCTAAACGAATATTATTTAATAATCGAATTAGAAGGAAAGTAGTATAATAAATTCGTATAATATTCGTAAATATATTCAATTTTAATATTAAAATAAGAAAATACGGGAGAAATAGGAAGAAGAGGAATTAAATTGTGTTAATTATAATAATTATTTAGCTACGAAAGTAGTATTAAAATAATTAATTAATATTTTTCGCGGGCGAAGAATTTATAAAATATATTAAATATTAATTTTTAATTCCTAATAATTTTATAATATTATTAGGCTTAATTTTCGTTAGTGGAGGAGGGGTTAATAAGGCTATTAATTATTATTAGGGAATTAATGTTAATACTTCTTCTATTAAAGCTGAAAATAGGAATAGGGGGATAATCGGCTAAAAATATTTTGTAATATCCTTTATACTAATAATTTTCGACTTTTATATTCTAATAGCGAAGAAGGATATTAAGGTCGTACGGGAGGCCGTTTATAATTAAGGATTTATATACGTCTTTAAAAAAGTCGATATAAACGTTATAAAAATAATAAATTAAAAGATTAAAATCGTTTTAGGAATGGGATAAAATAATAATTATAATTTAAATAACGTTATATTTATTATAATAATTTAATAGAATATTTAATATATATTTTATATTAGTAATAGGATAAGTAGCGTTCTACTTATTAATATTTCGAAGAATAGTAAAAAAGGAAATAAAAAGAAAATTGCAGGAGGAAATTTATTTTTAATATTAATATAGTAAATATATTTTGTAAAGAGCGTACAGAACGTAATTATATTAAGGAATAGAGTATTATAAATATAATTAGTAAATTTTAAATTATAGTAGAGGTAAAGAATATAATAGATAGCGCTAATTAATATAATTAATAAAGAGAAAGTGAAGTAAATATAAAAATAAGGAAGATTTATTGGCCGGGAAGAAAGTTAAAGGTAGGATTGGAAATTAATACCCGGATAAGGGTTTAAAATTCGGGCGCTAAAAAAGAAGGGGGCGTAAGGGAACGGGGGAATTTAAGGGATAAGAAATTTTTTATATAAACGAAATTAATATTACGCTTAATAGTACTACGGTTAATATAAATTATAAAGTTTAAAGGTATTACAGGGTTAGCCTGTGTTGCATATACTGGTGACAGTAGCTCTCTAAGACTACTATCACCATCTCGGTTGATTGGCTGCGGCCTCCCGCCATGGACCCACTAGGGGTTCATGGCTCGAGTCCCATAAAAGCCCATCTCCCGAATGCACCTCTGCACTTCTCTTCCTTTCCTCTCCTCGTGCAATTACGCATATCTACATTTACACTCAACCTCTCGCCCTCTACCCATGATAAAAGGGTTAGACGTATAATCGGGAAGATAGTCGGGAGTATAGTTAATAAAAGAAAACGCTATTTTAAAAATTAATTAAATAAAGAAGAAAAGAAGAATTTAAAAAATAGCGGTAAGGATGAGTTCTTATATAGAAGGAAAGAAGGGGCCCTTACGTTTATATAAATTTTAATAGAATTATAAAAGTTTGGAGAATAATAATAAAACGGGAATAAAAGTAAATAATAGGGAAGGGATAGTTATTATAGGCGATTTAGAAAGAAGGAGCGGTATACGAGAACGGTATTTCAATTATTTTAATATTAGATCGAAGGCGGTAGAGGGGAAGTAGCTTATTTACTAAAGCGGTAAATAAGTACCGCTATAAATAGAATTAAAATAGAATAAGCGTAATTTATTTACGACCGAAAGGAGTTAGCGGTTTTCATCCGACGGCGCTTATCGCCGTACGGTTTCCTCTAGAGAATTAAGAGAAGTACCCTATACTAATAAGGCGCTATAAATAAGTAGCATAGGGAATAAGACTATTATTATTATTCTTATCTTCCATTTTCCTACTATTATTTTTATTTATATCTTTATTTATATTTTTAATTTTAATTATATTTATATTTTTATTTTTATTTATATTTTTATTTTTATATATATTTTTAGTTTTATTTTTATTTATATTTTTAATTTTAATTACATTTATATTTTTGTTTTTACTTATATTTTTATTTTTATTCTTATTTATTTTTGTTTCTTAGTTTATATTTTTATTTTTATTTTGATTTTTATTTACTTTATTTTTTATTAAGACCTATTCCGCAATTTTTTTTATACTAAGATATCTCCTTAATTAAAAGGTGCACGGACCTCTAACTGGTTTCAAAATGACGGCCATCTTCCGCTGATTAGTTTGGTATCCTTTTCATTTTTAGGGTTAGGGTTATTAGTAAAGGTGAATCCCTACCCGGAGGACACCCCCGGGGACCCCCGTACGTCCAACGTTACGTGCGCAAAGGTTATATATATAAAGGTTACGTGCGTAAAGCGAGTACGGGCTGCGAAAGCGAGTACGGGCGCGAAAGTTCCAACTAATAATAGGAATAGATTACAAAAGTTCTAACTAATTATAGTAACGGATTGCCTTAGCTTATTAACCAATTATAGTACGAAGAACTTATATAAGTATTGCTCCTATTATAGAGAAGCTCCGCTATACTCGCTTACTTTATATAAATACTTCGTTCTCTAACTATAATAGCTGCGCTTTAATTATTACGGGGTAGGACACCGTTGGGGTTGAGGTTAGATAAACGTAATTGTACGAGGAAGGAAAGTAGGAGGAGGGAGGAGTGCGGTCTAAATATAGGGTAGGCTATATTATACCTAAGATTTAGACCGAAGCCTACTAGTACGTACGTATATACGGTCCTATTAACTAATAGCCAATAAATTCGACTATATAATACCCAATACTATGTACTATTATAAGTAATTTTATAATACTACCTCCCTACAAAAGAAGTTTATAGAGCTTTAAACAATTTATTTAGTATATATATATAAAATAATAGAATTTTACTTTAATTTCCGTCCTCCAACTCTTCGATTTATAATTAAACGTTTACGATCTATAATTAAGTAGCTACGTTATCGTTATTTCCCTACTAGTAGGTCCTAACCTTTAACTATACTTTTATATTCCTTATTGGAGGCCGTTTTCCCTATTAAACTTCTGCTAATCTTTTAAATACCTTATAGAAGAATTCGTTTATCTTCCTTACGTCCTCTTCGGATAAGGGTTCTAATTCCCGGTTTACAACTTCAATTACGGACTTTCGTACTTCCCGGTTAGCCGTAATATCCGTTATAGCGGTATTAATTTATTCCTTTAAATCGGCAATATATTTAAAGCGTTTCGGGGGCGGTATTAGGGCGGGCAACGCCGTATAATATATTTAAGGTATTAGGGCCTTCGCTATATAGTGTATTTAGGGTGCGGACGACGTTATATAACGTATTTAGGGTATTAGAGCCTTTTATTCTTAAAGTATAACTTTAATTTCTAGCTAATTTTAAACTGTTGGTAGGATAGGGGTATTTAGGTAATTATAATAAAATATAATAATAAAATCTTTTATTCTTTTAATATTATTAAAGTGTTCGTTGGTAGGGTTATAATATTTTTATTTTATAATATAGAATTAATAACGGTTACTTCCCCGTTGGAAATAATTTAAGAATTTATTAAATTCCTATTTTGCTACTTCTTCGTAATTATTTATTTTAATTATAATTTTGCCTTTATTAGTTTGTCTATTACTTTATAGGTCAGTTTAGTTAGGGAGGCTTTTATAGTAAGGTTTTACTATAGAAACGTAGAATATTAGCGAATACTTTATATTAGCGGGTAAAATTAATTTAATATTATAGGATTACGTTTAATATATTTTAAAAGGGCTTTCTTATTATAAATATAATTTATTATATAATTTACTATTATTAAAATTAATTGTATTAAATATAATTAAATCCCTAATATAGTATTTTAGTACGTTAGACTAATTTTTATTAGTATTAGCCTTATATTAGTCTTATACCTTTTTTATAGAAGTATATATATAATTCTAAATAGCCTCGAAACGAACGAATAATTCGCTAGCCTTTAAATATTCTTTTTATTATACCGGCGAAAAACTTTTTAATAGTACGACCGCTACAAGTTCGATGCCTATATAGGGGTAGAAACCGTAGTTAGTAAAGAAGGGAATTATATTTGTAATTTCGGATATTATATTATTGCCTGCGAATTCCACTAATAATAACTATTATACTTAGTCCGTCTATACCTAATTAACGAAGATATATAAATATTACTCTATTTTTATATTAATACGTTCCGTTTAAACGGTCGTTTAAAAGTAGAAAATAGAGTTTAATAGCCTTTTAATAATTAAACGTTTATAAATAGTAAATTAAAAAAGAAAAATAAATTACGAACTACGGTTAGAAATAATAATATCAGATAAATTATAAAGGGTATAAATATAATCGATAAAATAGTCTATTAATTCTTCCGCTTCTATAATAACGGTTAGAATATAATAGTATATCTTTATTAAATAGTCTACGACAATAATAATATATTTAAATTTCTAGCCTAAATATAAATTTTCTAATAATAGAGAGATATAATTAATTAAAATATCCGTTTATAGTACGAAGGTTATAAATATAAATTTAAAGTAATTTACTTTAATTCGTCGTAATACCTTCATTTTCGAATATACTAAATAACCTTTATAATAAGTTCGGACAGTTTCTACTATACTTAATTAGTACTAATACTCGTTTATCTATACTTAAATTTTATTTTTATTTAAATAATAATAATAGTCTTATTCCCTATACTACTTATTTATAGCGCCTTATTGGTATGGGGTACTTCTCCTAGTTCTCTAGAGGAAACTGTGCGGCGATAAGCGCCGTTAGATAAAAACCGCTAGCTCTTTTCGGTCGCGAATGAATTGCGTCTATTCTATTTTGATTCTATTTGTAGCGGTATTTACCTACCGCCTTAGTAAATAAATTATTTCCCCTTTACCGCCTTCGATCCAATACTAGAACAATTGAGATACTGTTTTTATACGCTGCTCCTTCCTCCTAAACCGCTTTTAGTAATCGTCCCTTCCCTATTATTTACTTTTATTCCCGCTTTATTATTATTTTCTAAATTTTTATAATTCTATTAAAATTTATATAAACGTAAAGGCCCTTCCTTTCCTTCTATATAAGAATTCTGCCCCGCTACTATTTTTCGAACTTTCTTTTTTTCTTTATTTGATTAATTTTTAAAATAGTATTTTCTTTTATTGGCTATACTCCCGACTATCCTTCTAATTATATATTTAACCCTTTAGGCTTTATAATTTGCGTTAATTATAATATTGTTGAGTATAATATTAACTTTGTCTATATAATAGATTCTCCGTCCCTTAAATTCGTCCGCTCCCTTACGCCCCTTTCCTCCTCGGCGCCCGAATTCTAAGCCTTTATTTGGGTATTAATTTCTAACCCCGCCTTTAATTTTCTTCCCGGCTAATAAATCCTTTTTATCCTTATATTTACCTCCCCTTTTCTTTATTAATTATATTAATTAATATTGTCCGCCGTATTTTTTACCTCTATTATAGTTTAAAATTTATTAATTACGTTGATAATACCCTATCCTTTAATATAGCTACGTTTTATATATTTTTTGCGGAATATATTTATTACGTTAATATTAAAAGTAAATTTCTTCCCGCGGTTTTCTTTTCGTTTTTTTTCTAATATTCTTCGAAACGCTAGTAAGTAAAATACTATTTATCTTATTACTAATATAAAATATATATTAAATATTCCGTTAGGTTATTACGATAAATATAACGCCGTTTAAATTACAGTTATTACTTTATTTTACTTTTAGAATAATATTAATCCTTTAATTCGTTATTTTTACAACGCTTATATCGATTTCTTTAAAGACGTACGTAAGCGCTTAATTGTAGACGGCCTCCTATACGACCCTAATATCCTTTTTCGTTATTAGAATATAAAGGTTAAAGATTATTAGTATAAGGGATATTACGAAATATTTTTAGCTAATTATCCTATTACTCCCGTTTTCGGCTTTAGCGGAGGAAGTATTAATATTAGTTCCCTGATAATAGTTAATAGCTTTGTTAATCCCCTTCCGGCTAATGAGAATTGGGTTTAATAGCGTTGCGAAGTTATTAGGAATTAGGAGTTAATATTTAATATATTTTGTAAGCTCCTCGCTTACGAAGAATGTTAGTTAATTGCTTCGGTACCGCCTTTATAGTTAGGTAACTATTATAATTAATATAATTTAATTTTTCTTCCTCCCGTTTCTCTTATATTCTTTTATTTTAGTATTATAATTGAACGTATTTATAAATATTACGCGAATTTATTAGGTTACTCTCCTTTTAATTTAATTATTAAACGGTATTTATTTAATTTATTAAATTATAATATTTACGAAAGGATTCTCTTAATTCGGGTTTTATCGTTTAAATAAATTTAGAATTTTTCTTTCGTTTATAGCTAATTGGCTACCGTTATTTAATAGTCGGCTATTTGTAGACAATTTAGGACAATATACGCGAAAGTTTCTTTGCCTATATTATAAGAATAGATTAACGTTATAATATCCGGAACCTTCTTTTAGAAGAGGAAGGACCGGAGGTTTATAATTTCTGTCCTTACTTAGGTAAGAAGGGAATTTTTCGTTTTAAATAATAGGTATTATTTATTATCGTTTTCCGGTTATTAGACTTCCTTTTTTTTTCGTTTTATACCGATTATATATTATTTTATAATATTATTATTAAATTTCGAATTAAAGTTGGCGATAGTAAATTCGTATTATTGGCCTAATTTAATTGCCGCCGCCGTTAATTAATAATTATAGTTGTTACAGGGTACTGCGACTTGGTAGTAGTTAAGTACCGTGTAACCTAGGGTATATGTACGTACATTCCGTGATTCTATTCCAGATAGAATTACGGTCCATCTTTTGGTGGTGTAACGGTTCCTGTGTTGCACGTCAGGTCCCGTAACAGTTAATTCTATCTAACGGCGAGACGTCGTGGGTTCGATTCCCCGCAAGTGACATTGTCCTTTAAGAAGGACAAGTGTCAGCGACGCAACTCGTTGGAAAGCGATAAGCTTTCAGGTGGCGCATATACCTTGCAGTACCGATAAGAGATCGGAAAAGTCAACTGCACCTAACCCGCGGGAGCCGGGTAAAGAAGGAGGTAGTTATCACAGGATTAGCCTGTGATGTGCACTGGTGGTGCGCACCCATGACCATTGGCCAATGGTGTTGCACGCACGCACCAGTGGGACTCGGTCCCGGTCTGAGGTCTTGGCATGGCACAACCCTGTGCCCTTATATCCAGACCTCTAGACCGCACACCTCTCCTGTCTCCCTTTCCTCCCTCGTACAACTACGTATATCCAACCTACCCCCTACTATTCGCCCTGCCCCGTGATAGTAGTGTTACAAGGTACTACGACTTGGTGGTAGTTGAGTACCGTGTAACCTAGGGTATATGTACGTGCATTCCGTGATTCTATTCCAGATAGAATTACAGTCCATCTTTTGGTGGTGTAACGGTTCCTGTGTTGCACGTCAGGTCCCGTAACAATAGTACGATACCTATTTTTTTATTGTTATTTTTTTTAATTACCTTTTAAGGTCCGTAGTAATTAGTTTTAGTACTTGCGATAGGGGCGGCTATACCCTTATTACTAAGGGCGGATTTACTACGATTATTAGAAATTTCTCTGTCGATATTTATTCTTTAATTTATTTAGCTTTAGCAGTATTATTTTTTAATTTGTCGGCGGGTAGCCGACCTTTTATTCTCCTTATTTAAATATAGTTAGCTATTTAAGTTATAGTCCTTTAGACGAATTTTATTTAGTTTATATAGGCGAACCTTTTTTCGAAGGCTTTAACCCGTTTATTAAAGTAGAAGTCGAGCGGCGGATAAAAGGTTTCCGTTTTTAAATTCTTTATTAATATAGTTTTATATGCCCTAGTAATAATTTTTAAATATTTAATTTGGTATTTGGTTAGTTTAATCGCTATTTTTCGTAGTTTGCCGTAGACTTCAGTCGGCTAGTAAAAGGCTAATATTCCGTATACGATTGCGCTTTAAATATATTTGGTATAAATTTCCTTTATTTATATAAAAGAATAATTTTAAATTTTCGCTACTAATTGTATTAGTACGTTCGTTTATATAATTATTTTCTTTTTTATTACCTTTATATATATTTGGTAATTAAATTTCCGATTTAGTTAAATTTTAAGGAATTTAATCGATTTTATTAATTTAAATATAATTCTTCCGATTTAGAGAATTTCCGTTCTTAATTCCCTTGTCCGCGTAAAATATATAAATTTTATTTTATTTATTTCGAATTCTATCCCTCTTTTAATTACCTAACCCGAATAAATATTTTATATTATTTAGAACGTTTAATAATTTTCTTTAATAGTTTTAACTATTGTAATAATATTAATATTATTAGCGAAGCTAATGGTAATTGTATTTTAAATAGTAGTTAATTTATAGTATAATAGGGTAATAAAGAGAATAAAAAGGATTAATAAGAGGGGGGAGCTTTATAGTACGTTTATTACGATATTATAAGGTTAGGAAGTTTTATTATCGAAGAAAAGAGAACTTTTTTTTCTAGTAACGAAGTTATTAATTTATTAGAGGATTTATTTTGGGAATTGTATTTCTTATAGTATATATAAAAGTTATTTATAATTAATTTTATTGAATACGCCCTTTAGATCGAAGAGTATAAGAAATGTTACGGCCTTAAGTTTTTATATTATATAGATTGCATTAGTAATTATTCGGATAGCGAATTCGGTTGAACGGTTTACCCGGTTATTTATTTAGCCTTCCGGGAGGAGATTGTATTCTTCTGTTATTTATGTTAATTTTTTAATTATAAGGGCTTCGAAGATTTTTTTAATATTATTTAAAAGTAATATAGGCTATTATACCCTGGCTAGTTTTTATTATTCGGTACTTTTTTTAAATTTTTTAAGAATAATTACTTTTATATTTTTAAATTATTGGGGGAAGTATTTAAATTGGAGGCTCGCTATAGCGAAAATTGTTATTACTTATTTAAATGGTTTTTTATATATTTTTAGAAATTTATTTGAAAATTAGTCGATACCCGGTATTTTATTGGGCGTTATTTTCGAAAGGATTTCCCGGATATCCTCTTCGGTAATTAGGTTATTAATAAGTACTGGGGTATCGCCGTTTAATAGTTGAATTTAATTTAGTAAATAATCCGTTAAGATTTTTACTTTCGGGAAGAAATAGTTGGCAAAAATATTTGCCTTATTACTATAGTTTTCGATTTCGTTCGCCCGTTCGTTTTATTTGAAGAGTAGTAATTTTAGCGGATTTATTAGGTAATAGTTTTATATTTTAATTTACTTTTTTAATAATTAAAATTTATTTGGGTCTTTCGATACGCTTGCGATATAGTCGCGCTACCTCGCTCTCTAAATCTTCGTAATAAATTTATTTTTTTTATTACTGCTTTTATAAATTCTTTTTAATTTGAAAGCGTCCGGTTTTTAAATTAAGTTTACTATTTCTATTGTACCTCCTTTATTACTATTTTATATTCTAAATTTTATTAGTCTACTTATTTTCCCCGATTCTTCTTTTAGTATAGGACGAATTCCTTTATAATATTAACAAATTCGCCGTCGAATTTATTAAATCCTAATTCAAACTCTTTTACTATTTTAATTCTTTTTAAAATCGATATTTTTTTTTTCGCCGCTTTTTATACTTTTTCTACGTTTATTAAATTTTAATTAAACCCTTTTTCTATTTCTGCTTTCCCGTTTTTTTTTCCTATTTAAATTTAAATTTTTTAGGGGTAATAGTCCAAATTTATTTGCCCGTACTATTATATTCCCTAATATTTAATTTCGATACCCTATAAAATTTATATATAATTAATTATCTTATTTTTCTTTCTTTTAATTACGTTTCCGAACCTTATTAGTTCTTTACGGGGGGTAATGAAGCTGAACTTCTATTACTATATTTACGTAAATAATTTTACGGCGTTTAAACTAGTCCTATTCTTTAAATCTTAATTAAGGTAATAGAGGTTATAATCCTTTACGGTTATATATTAGCCGGCCGGGGGTTTTTCTTCGAAGAGTTTGAAGAGGGGAGACCCCTATTAGTATTTTAACGTATTTTAAAGGAAAATAAAGGAGTAAATAGAATAGACGGTTATTAATTTTCGTAAATTCTTTAGTATTACTATAGTTTAATTTTTCCTAACCCGGAAGTTTAGGTTTTTTAAATTCTACTTTTTATTTATATAAATTATTATTTTACCCTTTTTTAAATAATTAATACTATAAAATTTACCGCCATTCGGCCGGTAAATATCCCTATTTAAATTTTTGCCCGGCTTTTAAATTACTATAATATTATAAGTCTCTTTTTATTTGAATAGTATTTTCCTTCTCTCGTATAATTTCCTTATATTTTAATAGAATATTTTTAATTAAATTATTAATTACTTTATAAGAAGCTTCCTTTTAATTTAATAGCGGGCTAGGGGGGTATTATTTCTTTAGAAGTAATAGTAGCGGTTAAAGGTATAATAGTAATAAAATTAATACGGGTATAGTCGCTTACATTTTGGGAGCGGGTATAAATATTTATTAAGTTTGTACTTATAAGTTTCGGTTCAGAGTTACTTTTAATCTTTTTAAGGCGGCCTCTTTTTCCTCCTCTTATAAGTAATTTCTCTAAGGTTATAATTAAATAGGAGTTAGGGGGGGCGTTAGGGATTACAACGTTTTTTTCCGGTTCTATTATCGGTTTTAATACTAATTTAACCGGTCCTTTATAAATAATAAAACTATAAGGCCTTTCGGCGTAATCGATAAATACTTTTACGTAGGTTATTCTTACGAATGGGTATTTTTTTTTATCGAAGGCGAAATGCCCCGACTTCCTATATAGTTTATAAAAAATTAAAGAATTATCTTTATTCGAAAGGTAATTCTCTTCTCCTATACGTAGCCTTTTATATTTAATTTTATTATAATAGTTATAAGCGTCTTCTTAACGATAGAATTTCGTTTTATATCCGAAATATTAATATTTAAAATATTATTAGGCGGAGGCTGTAGTTTAAAACGGTTCGTATATATATACGCCGCCGTTTTAGAGGAAAAAGTTCTTTTAAAAAAAGATTGCGGCCTTTACGGTTGTAATTTCTATTAAGAATATTCTTCTTTCCTCCCCTTCGTATTTCTTCTAAAATTTAATCCGAATAATTTTTACTTTTTTATTCTTCGCCTTTATTTTTTATATAACCGATTTAAATTATTTTACGTCGATGCCAACTTATAAAACTCTTTTAATTAAAATAGTTATAATATTTAAAAATATAATAATTTCTTTTTTAAAAATTATTTTAATTTAAATTTAATACTTCTAATATTAATCCTTAATTAATTCGTTGAAAATAATTATATAATTTCTATTCGTTATTATTTTAATAGTTACGTAAACAATTTTATATAGGCTCTCCTTTAGGGCGCCTTCGACGGCCTATTTTATATTATTATTCGAACGTATAGTAAATTCAGTAGTAATTTAAGCCCCTTAAATAGTAAATTAGTATTTATAATTAGAGGGGATAAATTTTTTAATAATAACGGTAAGTAAGTAATAGAGGGTAGCGCTAACCTTATCCGGCGATTTTTAGATAATATTAATTTATTTTTTCGGCGCTTCTTAAACGTCTTTCTTTATTTTTTTCGAAATAAATTTCTTTAAATCGTCGATATCTTTCTTAATAATAAATTGGGCTTCGGCGGCCTTATTTACTTTAGGCATCTTAGACTTACTTTTCTTCGTAGAAATTTTCGTAAATTCGAAAAGGAATTCTCGAATTTAACGACGGTCGTTAGTTAATACGGTAGCGTAATTTGTAATTTTATTCGCTATAGCAATAAATTTCTTTATAATTTTATTATCTTCCTCCGTCTTCTCCGAAGTTTTTATAGTAAATATAGCATCGGGGTTATTATATTTTGAAATACTTCCGAAGGGGTTATAAATATCATTTTCGAACCTATTTGTACTTTTATTAATTATTATCGGTAGCGACGGCTTAACGCTATCGCTACGGTCGTCGTAGGATATTGTAGAGGGGGTAAATAACCTTCTTAAGTCGATTGCCGTTATCGGTTTTCGTTTTAGAGCACTTCCTAACCCGAAATCGGCGTTTCCGGTTTCGGCGTCGAATTTTTTTTTATTTAAATAGTTAGCCGTTAACAATAAATAAGTGCGGTAGATAAATAATAGATAAGTAATAGTATTATTAGGGTCGATAAATACCTTCCCTTTATAGTAGGCCTTACCTCCTACCGTAGAATATTCGGCGAAAGCGACTTTAAACTTCTTTTTAATATAAGGGTATTATTTAATACGGTTTAAATCCTTTAAATAATTAACAGCCTTCTATATTAGGGTTAACCGATTATAATTTTCGTTAATAATATTATTGGTTAATTTATCCGGTTCTTCTAAGGTATTTAGGGAAAAAAAGAATACTTTTTTATCGAAATTAAAGTCGTTATTAGTCGTTATAGCTAATAGGGAGAAGTAACCTTCTTTAAAACGGGCGGGGTCGATAAATTTATAGTTTCTTACCTTTAGGCGATAATTATTTATATTTAGAAATATATTTTCTAACTTCTTATTTAATATATTAGGGTAAAGATTTTATAATCCTAATATATAGAGGATTGAGAAATTAAATTGTAATAAAAATTGTAACTATTGTATATAGTAGAGGATAAGCTATTTATTTATTATAAAGGTTTTTAAATTCTTATAATCCGTAATAATATTAAAAGGTTGTTAGGCGCCTTTTAATTTTGGGCGCTATTCTTCTAGGGCTTTAACGATAGCGAAGAACTTTTTATTATAAATATTATAATTATATTCCGCTATTGAATACTGCGTTAAGAAGTATATAATTGGGTAGAGCTCGCTATTATTCTTATATTAAGAAAGGGTACTTTTAGAAACCTAATTCGAAATATCGGTTTCGACGACCGTCTTCTTAAACTAATTATAGATTTATAGGGTTAGGCTATTAGTAAACGTAGCCTTTAGGGTTTTAAAAGTAGATTATTATATTGTAATTTATAATTATTCTACGTCCTTTTTTATAAAGTTGTATAATAATACTACTATTATTAAAAACTTTTAATAAAACGACGATAGATATTAGGATAATAGAAGTAAGTAGGTCGAGGTAACTACAGATAAGGCAAGCACGTAGGGAAGCCAAATTAGAGGGGAGAATAAGTATCACAGTACAAAGGCACAAGGTAGGTAAGAATATACGTAATTACACAAAGGAGTAAGAGGAAAGATTTAAAGGTACAATCCCAAACTAATTTTTATAGAAGCCAATTTAGGAAATTAGCTCTATAGCAATCTTATAAGTACTACAGAACTAGCATAACCTATATAACAATAGCGATAATAAGGCTATCGTAGCCTTCTACGAAGGCTATAATAGCTTTATACTATACTTAGAACTATAGCCTAATCTTTAATTCCGATAATTACTAACTACATATTCTAAACTATTATAAAACTAATCCTATAATATTACCCCAAACTAAAAGAAACTATATAATTAACTAATAATATATAAAATAATCGAAATACCTATTAATCGTTTAATCTACCCTATACAAGCCTCTATAACCGCTACTATTTTGCGCGGCGATTTCTTTAATCCTCTATACCCCGTATTTCCTACTAATACCGGCTAATCCGCTCCTAGCTCTTTTAATAACGGCTAGTCCGCTTTTAATTACCGGCCTATTATTATTTTACGCCGCTTTTCTATAATAATTTAGTCTAACGGCGCTAATTCGTCTAAATAATTCTTATAGAACTTCCGTACCGCTTCCGGGTATATTATAATATTAGCCCGTTTCTACTAATTTAATACGTATAATAATACTTATAAAACGTAATATTCTTATTGTCCATTTTCTAAATTCTATTTACAACTGCCTATACCGTTAAAATCCTATTCGATAAAATCTTTCTTATTATCCGTTTACTTTATAATTTTCCCCTAATTTACTTTTATATTCCTTTTATTACAGGATTAGGCCTGTGATATGCCTACCCTGCATTGCCTCTTAGATGTGCTATGACTATCGTTATGGTACGGTTACGTGTAGGGTTATGTGCGCGCACGGCCTAGCTTCCAAGGCTCTCGCCTATATAGCCAGTCCTCCGTATATATCCTTCCTTTCCTCTCCTTCGTATAATAACGTATATTTTACCCTACCCCTAATAGTACTTTACCCTGTAATAGTTTGTTGTGCCTACTATCGCGCTGCGTGCGCTTAAGGGAGATAGATTTAGATCTGCGTTTCGTATAGAAATATTATTTAAATTGTATCTACGATTAAAGATTATAAGCGGACAAATAAAAATTCGGTCGTAAATATCGCAATTCGAGCTAGGTAATATAATAGGCATTAATTAGCTTTATTTCTTTTTTCCCTTTTATATTTGTTAATTAAAACGGTTTATTTTAATAATAACTATATTTATATTTATTTTAATAATTAATAATAGATTAGCTGCAGGTTATTACCGATAATTTTATTATAGTAACCGTTATTAGCGCCCTTTAAACTACCGACCTTAAGAATTAAGTAATTTATAATACTCTAATTAAAATACTTATAAACTTTAATAATAATCCTAATATTCGCGCTCTATTATATTATTCTATAAATTACGCTTTTACGCTTACGTCGGTCCCGGTATTCCGCGACGTTACCCTCGCTTATAACCGTTTCGTTTACAACGACGTAATTAAAGCTTATTTATACGTTTAGAGAGCCAAGGAGGACTTTACTGAATTTTATTAAGAGATCGATCGTTTGAATATTCGGAATATTAAATTCTAATAAAGGATTAACGAATTTAAATAATCTTTTAACAATTTTAAAATTAATATTTTTAAATCTTTTTAGAAATAGAAAAATAAGTACGTTGGAATTATTAATAAAATTTACGCTTAATTAAAATAAATTTAAAAAATTAAAATACTTATCCTTATTATAGTAATTACGAACGTTAATAATAGCAGTTATAAAATAATATAGTTACATATATATATTATTCTATTCGATAGTAAAAGAATTATTTTATTACAAAAAGCGGAGAAGTACTATTTTTAGCGTATAAAGGTTAAATTATATTAAATTAACGAATCGATTTACTTCGCTTCTAAATTTAAACGTTTTTCGTATATTATTAAATATTTTAAAGGCCCCTTTTTCGCAATTATTAAATCGGCGCTAACTAATATTTTCAAATATTTAACCGACGATATTAAATAGAAATAGAAGACTATTATAGATTTTTTTAAAGAATTCGATACTAAATATAATAATTCCGACCTTACTATTATTATTCGTTACGAACTAGACGATTTGAAGATAATTAAAAATATACGTTAGGCCGTTTTCGAAGATTGTTTTACTATTTTTATTAATTAATATAATATAAATAATATTATAAAAATATACTTCCTTCGTAATAAAATTATTAAGGCCGTCTATAATATTATTATTTACTAATACCTGCTTTCTACCGATAATAATTATAGTAAATAGCTCTAAATAACCCGCTTACTAATTTAGAACTATAAAAATAATATTTACCGCGAGAAATTCGCCAACCTATTTTATAAATTAATTTCCTCAAATAATTATAATATTATTTCGTCTGCGGAGCAACCTATTAATTAGGGTAGTAATATAATAGATTTTAATTCTATATCCGCTATTAATATTATTATACGTAGTATAATTTTGTAAGAGATTTTCGAATATTATATAAAAATAGGCGTGTATACCTATTGCAATCGTAAAAATTATTTTTTAACCGCTTACTATAACCGTATTAATTTTAATAAAGATCCCCCCGCTTCTACCTATAGTAATTGTAGTAGTCGTAGCGGTAAGGGTAGTAGTAGAAGCGGTAATAGGGGTGGTAATAATAATTCCGCTCCTCAATAGGGTTAGTACGGCTACGGCTAATAGGATTACAATTAGTAGGGCTACAGCTAATAATATTAAATTAATACTATAAACGCTTAGGCGGCTAATAATAATAATAATACTATAGCGTTATAGTATTAGTAGGCTTCCGTCCCCGCATATATCCCCAGTTTCGTCAGTCCTATTTAAAATAACGAAATTAATTATATTAATTAGTAGGGAAATGTATAGCCTTTAAACTAAATTGCGATTAGAGGTAATTATTTATAAAATAAAGAAAGGAAAGTAATATTATTATATAATTAAATATAATTAAAATTTATAGATCTTCTATAAATAGCTGTTATAAATACCCTAATTTATTAAACCTGTTTATTTAATTATCCAACGGATTACATAAAATATATTATTTAAGCCTAATCGATAATAATTATACCGCCTTAAGGTTTATTAATAAACATTTCATTTATTATTACCGTCTCCCCTTTTTTAAATTTACAAACCTTAAAATCCTATATTTCGCCGACAGAAGTCCCGCTAAAGGTAATATTATTTATTTTCTAAAAATTACAATAAAGATAAATTATTATTACGAAATTATTAATTTATTTATTTTTAATTTAGCCGAAGATAATCCCGTTATTTTAGGCTATTTATAGCTAATTTACTACTTATTAAATATTTTATAGCCTTACAATTTATTATAGTTTACTATAGCCTACGAAAAACGTAGTTATCTCCTAAGGGGGATCCTTAGTAATAAGTAGGAAATTTTAATAGCGAATTTAATTACTTAATTTAATACGGCGAATTTAACGTTTAGGAAAGCTACGTACGAAGAGATCCTAAACGAGGGTAAGCCTAATATTAAGCCCTAAGCGGATATTTTATACTGTATTTCTATTTTTATAATTATAAGATGAGTAATTTGTTAATGGTTTAAATATTTCTACAATCGGATCGTTTACCGCTTAAAAATTTCCGTAATTAGTAAAATTTTAATAGGCCCCGAGTAAATTATTATATTTAATACTATCCTCTATAGCGTAATTCCCTTTCTTCTACTACGGATAGTCTCGGTACCTTACTAAGTAACTAGAAGATTCCGTATTATTATTGTAGATTATTAAGTCTAAGTCCGCCGCCTTTATATTTTAGTAGGTCCTATTAACCCTAATAATATTAAGGAGCTATCCGCCGCCGCCTTTAATTAGTTGGTACAAAAATATAACCTCTAAATTATTCGTACTACGAGGGCTAATATAAATAAAGATATTAAATGTATATTAGAGGAAAATAAATTAGTAGAAAAGTATAATATTTTAAACCCGTCCGCTCTTAATAATAAGCTTACTTTAAAAATAATTAAAGAGGTTTTAATAAATAGAAGATAGAAGTATAAAAAGTTCTTCAGTAATAATTTCTATTATTAAATCGACGGTTTAGTAAGTAAAGGTAATATAATTATTTTAAAGGCCGTTAAAATTTTTAACTCCGTTAAGATTAATAGTATAAATAACGATTTTCCTTAGTACGAGGAAGCTATCAATTAATATTTCGCTACTAACGGTATTACCTTACGTAAGGTTACTTTAAAAGATATTATAAAATTTTACGAAAAAGCTAATAAATTACTTAAAACGGACGTATAAATTTAAATTAAATTACTTCGATAATATTAGTATTATATAAATACTTTCCGTTAAAAGGGAGCCGAAACCCTTCCTTTATATTATTTTTACAATTTTAAAATTGAACTCCGCCTAGGAACTATACCCTTAGCCGCTCGCGGACGCCCTTTTAACCCTAATAAATTTAGCGTTATTAAAAAATAGATCGATAATATACTATAGAAGAAGTTTATCCGGCTATTATAATTAGAAGTATCCGCCCTAGTCCTTTTAATAAAGAAATTAAGTAGAGGAGTTTACGTTTGCGTAAATTACTACGGTATTAATAACGTTACCCTAAAGTTACGGTATTTACTACTATTAATTAAAGAAATTCTTAACGCTATTTATTATACTAAGATTTTTATTAAATTCAACGTTATCGTTACTTTTAACCGTATCCGCGTAAAAGAAGGATACAAATAATTTATAGTTTTTATAATACGGTTTAATCTATTTAAATTATTAGTAGTTCTATTTAATTTATAAAACGCCCTTAGGGCTTTTTAAAACTATATTAATAATATTTTTTATAACGTTTTCGACGTCTATACGACTATTTATTTCGATAATATCCTAATTTATTCCGATAATATTAAAAATTACGAACGGTATATTAACGACGTCTTTACCCGTTTGGTTAGAGTAAGTTTTAACGTTAATATTAATAAATACGACTTTTATATAATACGAACGAAATATTTAGGCTTCATTATTATATTAGGAAATATCGAAATAAATTTAGAAAAGGTTAAAACTATTACTAATTAAATAATTCCCTAATTTAAGAAGTCCTTATAATTTTTCTTATATTTCGTAAACTTCTACTATTATTTTATTAAAGATTTTTCGATAATAGCGGGGCCGTTATACGAATTTACGAAGAAAGATACTATATAGTTTTAGTCCGTTGCGTATAATTCTACTTTTAAAGCTTTAAAACGAATTTTTATTAACGGACCCGTATTAAAGATTTATAATTAATTTAAAAAAATAGTAATTAAAATAAACGCTTTTAATTGGGCTATAGGAGGTACCCTATCCTAATACGGAGATAATAGTATCCTCTACTTTATTACTTACTTTTTATTAAAATATATAGTTTAAGAATATAATTATAATATATACGATAAAGAATTATTCGCTATTATTAAAGCTTTTAAAGAGTAGAAGTTAGAATTCGAAGGTACTTAATAGCCCTTCGATATTTTAACCGATTATAAGAACTTTTAGACTTTTATAATTAATAAATAATTTATTTAGCGTTATATAAAGTAGTTTTAATTCTTATTATAATTTAACTTTTTAATTAAATATACTTTAGGAATGTAAAACCTTTATTTTGATATTTTGAGTTGTATACCTAATAACCGCCTTACTAATATTAACGATAATTATTTAATAGTTTGCTAGCGGGTACTTTTCGACCCTATATAATTCGAAAATAATTATTTAAACGACCCTTTAAACTTCTTATTCTATTTAATAAACGACTACGATAATAAGTCTATTAATAATATTATTTTAAATAGTTACAAAACCTCTATTTTTTTTTAGGAAGTAGTTTCCTACTTCGCGGACCCCGTTTGTAGGCAATAGATTCCTAGTATTAAAAAAGTTTTTTATAAGGTATTTACGGAATATTAGGTAATTAGTAATAGCATTGCTAAATAGTATAATAAGGTTATTATCGACTTTTATAATAAAGAATTCTAATTCGTTTTAATTAATCGTTAATATAATTCCCCTAGCGCGGGGCACTTTAATTATAATACGATTTATAATTTTCTTTAATATAATTTCTATTAGGAGGGGATAATTTATAATATTAGAATTTTCTATAAAGGTTATTTCCCTTACGCTAAAACGAAGTTTTTAAAATAAGGATCCGCTAATTTATTTAAACCTTCTAAAATTTCGCTCGCCCTATAGAAAAATATTTTTATTAATTACGTTATTCCGCTACTTCTAAACGTTTATTTTAATTAAACTTTTAAATATATTACTATTGTCGTTAATTAATTAATTAAAATACGTTACTATATCCTAATAGTAATTCTAGAAACTAAAGAATTAATTAATTATTTTATTAATTAAATATACTACTTTTATAATTTATTAAATATAGTCCTTTTTAATTACGGTATATAATTTATTTTATATTTCTAAAATACTTTATATAAGCGGTTTACTATTATTCGTAAATTAACCTCCGTTTTCTACCATTAGATTAATATTTAAATTAAACGTATTAACGTAAAAATAAAATAGTTCCTCCGTCTTTATATTAATTAAGCATAAATTAATTAGGCTAAATAGTTACCTTTCGCTAAATTTGTAAATAATAATACAATTTCCTTATTAATTAATATTTTTCCCTTTTTCGCCAATTATAATTTTTATCTTCGAATAGGTATCAAATTACGTACCCTACTATATTTAAATTTATTACCCGCTTAATTAAAAGAATATTATAAGGCTAACGAGCTAGCCGACCGTTTTTAAACGATTTAAGACTTTGTATTCTAATAGATAAGGCGTATTTAAGTATAGTACGAAGATAACGCTAACTGTTATTAAATTAATTCGCTTAAATATAAGGAGGGGGATTTAATATTCCTTAATACGATTAATTTTATTAATGGCCGATTGATATTAAAATTCTACCCCCGTTAGGAAGGACTATTTAAAGTTATACGAACGGAATTTTATATAGTATACTTCGCCCTACTTTCGAATATAAAATACACCCCTATTTTTTATATTTCGATAATTTAATTATAAATTGGTAGAAGCTTATTTAATTAAAATATTTTAACGGATATTAAGGTAAATAATAGTAGAATTATAATTTATATAAATAATTATAAGGAATGTATTAAATAAGACTTCGAAAAGTTTATTAATTATATTTAATTGGGTAATAATACCTACTAATATTATTATATATAATAGAAACGCGATTATTAACCGATTTAGGAACCTAAAATTAACGTTATTAATTATAAGGAAATAATTCTACACTTTTATAAGGAGAATTCTAATAAGCTAGTACCTCCTAAAGTTTAATAATAGCCCGAATATATTAACCCTACTCTAATACCTAAATTCGTATCCGCTCCCGAACCCCCCGAGTCCGCTCCTAAACTACTTAGACGGCGTTCCGTCCGCCTAGTACATTATAAGACTGCCGCCGTAATTAATATATCTACCCCGCTCCTAAACGGCGTTACGACCGTTCGTAAACCGACCGAACCGTTAAATAAGAAAGTAGAAGAATCTTTAGTATTATTATACAGGAAGATCCTACGAAGGTTATTAAATATTTGGGTAGGTAGGATACTGCCTATAGAGGTTATTAATTATAATAAGATATTGAAGAAAATAGAGCTGTACGAGTGAAAATAGTTATTATTATATATATATATCTTTAAAGCTACTAGAGCTTCTTTTAAGGGGGGATAGTATTATAGGATTAAGCTTATAATATGCCCACCCTATATTACCTCTTAAATATACTATAACTATTATTATAGTACGGTTACGTGTAGGGTTATATGCGCGTACGGCCTGGCTTTTAGGGCTCTCGCTTATATAGCTAGTCCTCCGTATATATCCTTCCTTTCCTCTCTTTCGCACAATAATGTATATCTTACCCTACCCCCAATAGTGCCTTACCCCGTAATACCTTTTAATATATCTTTCCTAAAATTTTACTTTACTAATATAAAATATAGGACTATACTTTATATTAATTAAGAATTGAAGAATAATTATATAGCTACTAGCTTTTAAGACTTCGAATAGCCCTTTTTAAAGCGGAATTAATTTAATATATAATTTTCTAATTTTGAAGTTTTCCGTACTTAATAAAACCTTATCCCCGATTTTATATTACGGGGCGTCTAATTTCTTTTTATTAATATTATCTTCGTACCGCCTCTATACTTCCCTTACTTTAATTGTTATATAATTTAAAATTATTTTAAATTAATTAATAATTTTAATAATTTTAAAATATTTATCCTATTAAATTTTTAATATTTCTAGGGGGTACGGCGTAGCGGGCTCAACCCCTATTTAAAAATGGAATCTATAATTAATAAAAAACGGCGAAATTCCCGTTATTTCTAAAACTAAATTATTAATAGCAAATTGCGCTATTAATAATTAATCGACCCAATTGTCTTATACCTAATTAATAAAAATTCGTAAATATCTTTCTATTTCTATATTAATACGTTCCGTCTACCCGTTTATAATTAAATAAAAAGCGGAAAAAAGTATAAAATTAATTTTTAACTTTATTAATAATATTTTCTAAAACTATAAAATAAATTAAAAACCCTAATCGGATATAATAATATTAAATAAACTATAAATATTATAAATTTATTCTATAAAATAGTCCGCCAATTCTTCTATAATCAACCTTACTATAAAAATAAAATATTGTATTTTTATTAATTTATTAATAACTATTATAATATATCGGAATACCTATCCGTAGTATTTGTAAAATATTAATAATATAATGTAATCGATAGAAATATCCTTCTATAGACCGAAAAATACCGGTAATAATTTTAAAAACCTATATAGTACGTATTATAATAACTTCGTCTTTATATACGTTAAATAAGTTTTATAATAAGTCTTTACCGTATTATATATCCTCGGCCAAAAGAAAAATTAGAAGAGAAGGCTATAAATTTTCTTCCTCCCTAAGTACCCCGCTCTTAGCATATTATAAATATAGCGGATTAATTAGTAATAAACTTTAACGTTTTTAGAATTAAGGAAAACCGAACTATAATAATAACTCTAGCCCTATATAGTATAATATTCTATAAATGAAAGTTTTTTAAAATTCCCTTTAACCTCCTTTAATTATATTCTCCTTACTAAATCTATTAAATAGGCGAATACGTTTTAAAGAAGGGTTAATTTCTTATAAATTTCTGTTATTAAATCGTTAATTAACGTTTTGTCTATAATTTCTAAATTGCAAAAGTAAATTATCCTAATGAAAACTTCTAAATCCCTCTTATCTTTTAAAGCGTAAAAATTATTAACGAAAATATCTTTCTCTAATAAAACTTTATTCTTTATTAAGAAGTATTTATTGCCTTCGTATTTCGGAATATTCTCCGGTTTATAATTTAATATATTAAAGTATATTTATAGCGAACTTAATTGGTACTAAATAATAAAGTTAAAATGGGAAAGAAATTATAATTACTTTATATATTATAATATTAATTATTTATTAATTATAAACAACTTTAATCCTTTATAGTTTATTAAAATTTTAAACGGCTATTATATTCCTTCTAATTCTAATTTCCACTCCTCTAACGCTTTAATAATAGCGAATAACTTTTTATTGTAAATATTGTAATTATATTCCGCTAACGAATATTATTAATTAAAGTAAACTACCGGTTATAATACCCTATCTTCGTTATATTAAAAGAGAATACCGCTGTAAACCCAATTTAAGATATCCGTCTTTATAATTATTTATTTAAACTAATTATAAATATATAATATTAATCCGTTAATAAAAATTCGTTTAAACGTATTAAAAGAATATTAATATTAATCCTCATATTTCCAATCCTTAATAATCTTCTTTATTAATTCGTATAATAATTCCGCTAAAATAAAAAAGTATTTAATAAATTACTAATAAAAATTAATAAATTTTAAAAAACGCTATAGCGCCCTCTTAATATTTAGAACTTCTTACGAAATAATTACTATTACCTTTTTGAAATTTATTTTAATACTTTTAAGGGTAATAATAAACTTTAAATATTTAATTTATTTCGTATAGAAATTATATTTATTAATATTAATTTATAAGCCTATATTTATTATCCTCTATAAAACCTCGCTAATATATTTTATATAATCCTCTTTATTCTCCGAATAAACGAAGATATTATTAAAGTAAGTTATAACGTATATATTGAAGATATTATATAGGACGTTATTAATATAATTTTAAAATATCCCTAGTATTCCTTATAAATTAAATGGGTATATTAAAAATTCGAAAAGCCTAAAGCGGGTAATAAATATAATAAACTATTCGTAGCCCTCCTTTACCCGTATCCTATTAAATGTATTAATAATATCGAATTTAATAAAGATCTTCGCCTTATAAATAGCGTTAAAAGTTTTTTTAATTAATAGAATTAAATACTATATTTTTAAAATAATATTATTAATACTATAATAATTAATATAAATATAGATTCCCCCGCCTAGCTTTTATACCAATAGGATAAACGAAGCGGCGGCGGATTAAAAAGGATAAATGAATTTCTTTTTAAAATTTTTATTAATTTACTTTTTAATAATAATAATTTCGATAAGTAATATTGGTCTAAATTTAGTGTATAATAATTATTCTCTTAATTTAAATTCGGTTTTATAATTGTATAAATAATATAAGAGTATTTTATCGATTAATATAAAAAGAAAAGCGTTGATATATAATTAATAATAATTTATTAATATCCCTTTTATTTCTTCCTTAATTTTCTAAAATTTATTTATTTTATTGAAGAACTTTTAAACGTCCTCCTCTATTACTTTTATTAAATAAATATAATAGATAATCTCTTTATAAAATAGTACGTCCTTAATTAAATCCCCTATTAAAGTAATAAATTTAATAATTACCGCCGCCTCCTTTTCTATTTCAAATCCGTATTTATTAATTATATTATTAATAAAAGAATAGAAAGAACGTAGAAAATCGTCTTTATACTTCTCCTTTTGCCTTTTAATAATATTTTCCGCAATTTTATATGTAAAATCTGTTTCTCGGAATTTTAAAATAGTAATTAATTTCTTTAATTGAATGTAATTAATAATATATAACTAAAATCGGTCCTTTTTGCAAATAAAATTGAAAATAACGGCGTTAAATTCCCTAATATTAATAAAATTTATATTATCTTTAATATACTTACTTATCCGAATATTAGTACGGCGTATACCTATTAATATATATCTCCTATTAAATTTAATATATAATTCGTATAATATATCCCGTTTAATTAATATAAAAATAATAATAATACTTATAATACCCTATACCTTCGTATTTATATAATATATAATAAAAGCCTACAACGGAACTATTAATAGTACTTTAATAGGAGAATTGGAAGTCCGCTCCTCAAATCCCTTATCCTTAAATTAAGGAGCCCTAATAAATTAATCTTCAATTTCTTTATACTAGGCCGCCTCCTTATAGAAATAGCCCCTAAGGATATAAAGAAGAAAGGAAGGGAATTTAAAAGTATTCTAAAGAAGCGCCTTCTTATAAATATAGGCGGCTATAATAGAGACGGGGCTAAAAAAGGTTCGGGGTATTTCCGTTTAATTATTAAGGAGCCCTATTAATAAATAACGGTCCTTATAATTTAAATAATTAAAATATATACTACCTTTCTTATAATTGATATATAATTTATAGAATTTTATTTAAAAGAACCCTAAAATAATCGGGTATTTATTAAAGAAGTTGTAAATTAAAAAAATAATAATTTCTTTATAATAAATTATCCGTAACCTTCTTATTATTCTTTCGCTAATTATACCCTTAATATTCCTATTTATAAATATAAGCTTTTTAAAACGAAAAAGGCGGAAATAAAGAAGATTATACTTCGTAATAAAAAAAAAATTAATAAATACAAACGTAAAATATCTATTATTAATAAAAAAAATATAATAATCTTTATATATACTAGTAATTACGTATGTAAATAATAAAATTAAATTTAAAATAGTATTATCTAACAATTAAATTCATATTTCTTCTAAATTTATTAAAAAATTCTATTATTTTTATAATGTAATTACCTAATTCAGCCCCTATACGCAATTAAATATAAAAGCTAAGTATTTTCTAATTCGTTATAATATTTACCGCCCGCGGCCAATTTAATCGTAAAAATTATAATTATATTAATAATTCCTACCGAATAGACTTCTATAAATTCCTACCTAATACTACTATTACTACATTTACCCTTACCCTTCTTCTTTTTACCAGCCGATTTACTATTAATACAAAATTTACTGCCCTAATTAATAGATCCAAAGTAATTACAAGCAATATAACTTTATTAATTATAATAATAATAAAAACCCTTCTCCCTTCGTTCCTTAAAAACTTTAAAATCGAATATAATAAAAAGATTTATAAAATTAAAATTTATTTAATTTCCTCCCTAATTTACAAATTTATTGGCCGTAATAAAAAGGGCCGCTATAGCATTCCTAAAAAAGGAATTTAAATCCTTAAAAATACTGGTAATTACTTTATTATAATAATTAATATCTTCTAACTTCCGGTTAACCTTCCTTACGAATTTTAATTATATAATATAATTATTATCTTTAGGGAAATCCTAAATAACTAAAATACTTTAAAACTATTTATTAAATTTATTATAAAAGTAATAAACTTTTATTACGTTATTAAACCCGTATTTATCTATAAACTTAGTAAATTCAATTTTAAAACGTAAAAAAAGAGTACTACCCTAATAGAAATTAATAAAACGTTTATTAATATTTAATTTAATATTAATATTATTATATCGATTTATAAAATATATAAAAAAAACTTCGCCGGTCGCTTATAGCCACTTCCCAAATTCCTTAAAAAATTCTATAAACTTCTTTAAACCGTCGTTTAATATTAAATATAAATTTAATCCTAATTAGAATATCGTACGTACGATCTTAACCCGTTCTATAAAAAAATAGAAGGAATTAAATTCCTATATAATCCTAATTTAATTCCGCTATAACCAGAAAGCGTCGTAATATTTAATATTATTTTTATCCTCCCTAATAAAAATCGGGAGGTCTTCAATAATATATTTAAAGGGCTAGAAAACGGCTATCGTAGCCTCTTCGGGGGCGTTAAAAATCTCTAGTATATTAAAAGGGGCTATAATAAATATAAATTACAATCTACTATTATAGAACTATAACTATATATTATACTACGTTTCATTATTCTACTATAATATTATAATTCGTAATAACCGTTATAAACGCCCTTCCTAATAATTTAATAATAAATTTAAAGGCTAATTATAACGGTTCTAACAAAAACTTCGTAGTTTTAAAAAACTAAATATAGCCAAATATCCTCCGTAAAATTATTTACAAAATCCCGGATACTATAAATAATATTAATAAAGAGAAAGTCTTTTCGGATTATAGGGAAAGTCTTCAGGGACTGTCGCCCCGCCCTCTCCCTACCCTTCCCGCGCGCTAATGTACCCTAAAATCTTTGAGCTAATTAAATCGCTCGTATCTATTCTAAGTCTCTACGCTCCTATTCTTAGCGTTAATAAACCGTACTATACCTGCTAAACCCCTAAATTACAGCCTATTATACTTAGATTTCGTATTATATTAATTAGCCTAATAATTTATCGTTATATTTAGCAATTTATATCGTCGTATTATATCGCTTCCTCTACTATTACTATTATTACCCTTATAATTAATTAAATTACTATCGCGCGTATTATAAAATATCCTTAAATAAATAAAATACTAGTATTTATTAATAATAAGAAATAATCTATTATCTTTTTTATATATTTCCTTAACTAATTGTAATGTAAATAGCTAATATAGCGACCTAACCGACGGGCGTACGCGACCGTAGCGCCCCCCTTAATTAAATCGACCTTTCTCTTATTAACCCCAATTTAAAACCCTTAATAACCCCTTTAATAGGTAATACCCTAAAAACCGCTATCGAATTTAGTAAACCCCCTAACGAACCTATTTTAATACAATTTATAAATATTAATAATAATACTAACGATAATAATAATAAGGAGACCCCTAATTCTCGCCCCCTTTACGAATATAATAATTACCCTATTTTTAATACCTAGTATAATACTTTTAATAAATTAGTAAACGATATATAAATATAGGCAAAAGAACTTGGGTATAGTATTATAAAAGGTCGCTCTTATAACCGCTAATAAAGTATTTATACAAAATTCGAACTACTTTGTACTATTAGCCCCCCTCGCTATAAAGTAGAGAATTATAATCGGTTAATTTTAATTACTAAATAAGGATATATTTAGTAGGAGTATACTAAGGTATTAAAGTATAATAATAAATAATAGACTTTCGATCTTCGAGAAGGCTATAAATTTTATAGCTATTTACTTAATAAAAAACCATTAATCTATTCGGTATTTAAATTTTAATATAAGGTATTTATCGCTACCTATATCGATTGCCCTAGTATACTTAACCGTAAAATTATTATTAAGTTAAAAAAGAAATTTGTAGAGTTTAAAAAATAATTTATAAAGCGGCAACTTATTAACCTTTATTATAAATTTAAAAAGGAAATATAAATTAAATATAACCCCTTCTAACTTACTATAAAACTACTTATAAAAAAGGAGGTCTACTTTAAAATTAATTAGGTTAATAAATTTAGTAATACTAAATTAATTGCCCTCTTCTAAAGTAATTTATAGGGAGAGTAAATATAGAAGGAAAATCCCTAGGTCTAAATATACGATAATACGTATAAAATTAACAATAAAGGCCTAACCTTCTTTTAAATTATTAGTATAATTAGTATTAACTATACTTTTAATTATAGTTTTAGGCTGATTAATAACGAGCGATAAGAAGGTTTTAATTAGTTTATAAATTAAATTAACGTTCGTCGTAAAATTATTTACGCTAAAAAGCCTAAAGTTACTATTATAAATTATAATATAATAATAAGGGTAGCCGTTAAACGGGTTTATCCCTAAATAGAATCCTAACTTTATATATTTTACATTAATAAAAACGTAGTATTAAATATTAAGTACAAATAGGATAGGAAGGTCGCCGCCTAAATTACTAATATTTATACTACTATAATATAAGTACAACTCTAGCGAGAAATATCAGTATTAATATAATAAACATTTCGGCCAACCTAATTAGTTTAACCAATATAATTACCTAATAATATTCCTAATAATACTATAACTTTAAATAAGTTTAATAAGGAAGATTGAACGGTAATTAACAATCTTAACCGTCTAATAAATAACATAAATAATATAGAACCTCTACTTAATACTATAGAATATTTATAAATTAGACTTTATACCCTCTAGAAATATATTTATTATACGTATACTATTAAAGACTTTAATACTACCTTTAATAAATTCTATAACTACTTTGCGCAACAGACTATAATTATTACGTACTTAAAAGAAATTTATATAATAATAAAAGAAGAATAAACTACTTATCATATTAATAAGAAATTAAATTTTAATTATTGTATTATATTATTAATTAAATTAATAACCTATACGTTAAAAAATTAAATTATTAACGGTAAATCTTATAATTAACTATACTCCTCCTTATATAATCTATAATATATTAACTATATTCGTTTATATTCGTATAAATAATAGTACTATCGTCGCCGCCGTTATATAGAATTTTAAATTAATCGAAAGTATAAAAAAGAATATTAAAGATAAAACTAAAACGTAAATCGTACGTACTAAACGTAAATATTTCGCCCAACTATAAATAAAAGAGGCCTATAGAAAAGTCTATTAAAAGGCTCTCAATAAAATAATATATTAACGTCGTATTATATTTAGTACTCTCTTAACGGAAGTTAAACCAAACCTAAAAGAATTCGAACCGTATATAAGCAAATTTATTACGTAATTCGGTTTACCCTATTCGTATACAATATTCGAATCCCTCTTCAATCGATTTCGAATATTTATATTTAATAAATTCGATTATTACCCCTTCTAATAATTTATTAAATCGCTAGATAACGAGGATTAATATTTGAAATATTAGGAATTTAATAAAGTTATAAAATTCAAGGGTCGCCCCCGCTATAGTACCCCCTTCGCCTTAGAATTTCGTACTTTCTAATTAATTACGCCAATTAATATTCAAATTCCTTTTCGTACTTCCTAGTTAACTATGCTAATTAATATTCAAGCCCCCCCTCCTTTAATTATATTAATTTAATTATTATAATTTCGAAAAAGGCTTTATTTACAACCTAACCGGGGCTAATAGTTTAAAGCAAATTAGAACCCTACGATTTTAATATAAATCGCCCCCTCCATCCAACGTAATATATTTAATTAAGAAGGTATTAATTTAAATAAAGAGGATAGAACCGACTGCTTAACCGCTATATAAGTTAGACGAAGCCGCTTTCGTAATAATATATAGAGAGGTAGAAGAGGAGGAGAAGAGAAAAGAGGTAGATTTATATAGGGTAGGGAAGGTACGCTAATTAATACCCTAATTAGTATTCAATAGCGTAGTATACGAATTATTAATATATAAAATTAGTAATGGAGGGAAATTCTAATATTTTAAAATACTCGCTAGGATTTTAAAATTCTCGTTAGGATTCTAAAACTCTTATTAATAGTCAAATTACTCGATTTTATAATAGAAACTAAATAAATTATTAATATATAAATTAATATAAATTGAATACAATTAATTCATTGTTTAATTAAGCGATATATAACTGTATAATATACAACTATACTACTAAGTATATTATAAAGTACGCTATAAAATAATTAATTTAAATATATATCTAGGCGTATATGTGGGCGCATATTTAGGTTGGGCACGTAATATTCTATAAAAGAATATAATACCCAAATTTCTAGTGTAAAATTTATAAAAAAATATAATTGCGATATAGAGTATGGACTGCGATTTAGATGCGAGCGATCTAATTGGTTCAAAAATTTTGGAGTGTATTAGCGCGCGGGAAGGGTGTAAGTAGGTGGGGCTACAATCTTTGAAGACTTTCTCTACAGTCCGAAAAGACTTTCTCTTAATAAATTAAAGAAGGGCTATCCAATAAACTTTAATATCGGGAATTAAATCTTCGGTAAAAACGTTAAAAAGTTCCCCAAAATCGAATAAATCGGAAGAATCATTTATTAATAAACTAATTCCTTATTCCGTTTCTTAAGGGTTTAAAGCGATATAATCCAATAGCGAAATATTATTATCGCTGTTATTATTATCGCTAGAATAATAATCGTAGTCACTATCGTCTTCCGCGAAGAAATTAATCTATAATATAAAGGGGACTACCGCAATATAAAGGCGCAATTAAAAGGGAGTACTACAATATAAAAATGCAATTATAATAATTAGACTACTATTTTTAAAGTCCAGTCCTAACGAATTTACAATTTAACGAAGCGATTTTATATACCGGAGTCTACGACTCCTACGAAGCAATCCTAATATAATTCTAAACTACGTAACTTCTCGCTATACAATTCTAAAGGTCGAAAAGAAATATACGTATAAATATAATAGTTTAAAGGTATAATTAATTATTACAATATAAAGGCATAAAGTAGGTAAGAGTATACGTAATTATACGAAAGAATAAGAGGAAAGGTTTAAAGGTACAATCCTAGACTAGTCTTTATAGAGGCTAGTCTAGGAGATTAGCTCTATAGTAATCTTATAAATATTATAGAACTAGTACGACCTATATAGCGATAGCAATAATAAGGCTATTATAGCCTTCTGCGAAGGCCGTAATAGCCTTATACTATATTCGGAACTATAGCCTGATCCCTAGCTCCGATAGCTGCCAACCGCATGCTCTAAACCATTACAAGGCTAACCTTATGATAATAAGAGATAAATTAAAGCTTAACTTCTCTACTCCGGAATTAATAGAAGTAGTTATTTATAATATTACTCTTTTAATCCTATAGTAGTTGAAGCTAGAGTAGTATTACCGTTGTCCAACGTTACAATATAGCGTTAACTAGAATAATTTATTACCTTCCAATATTTCGCCCCGAACCTTTATAAGGCTAACCAATTAATAAATCCTTAGCGACCTAATATAAATCTCCCCCTTATAGGGTTCTATTTTAGAAACTTCTATATTTAAACCCCTAATCTAATAATCCTTTCCCCGTAGCCGAATCCTCCGCCTATAATCTATTTTCTTCTATACCCGAAGCGGCTTATTACCGAAGCTATCGGCCGGCGCTTACGGCCGTACTAGTCTTTTTTACCCCCGAACGCCGTACTTTCCTCTTTATTATAATATTGCCGCCTTTAATCCTAAGGGTTTACCCCTTATTAGTTTTTTTTCTTCTTATTCCACCTATTTATCCTATTTTCGACCCGCCCTTTTAACTTACTTCCTAATTTCTATCGTCTTATCTTCTTCTCCCCGTTTCCTTATTTTTTACCGCCGTTTAATCCTTTTCGTCCTAGCTTTTAACCTTATTTTCTATTTGCCTTTTTACTTTATCCTTTTCCCCTTATTATCCTATTTTCCTGTCCTTATTTCTTTATATACCCCTTTAATTACTTAATTTTATTTTTAACCCTACTTCGAATTCTTTTAACCGTACCTTCTTAATTCTTCTATAAAAATTTATCTTCCCTCCCTTTCTTCTTCCCCTCCTTTCTTCTCTTTTCTATATATATTATTAATTAGTATATTATTATTATTAATATAATTACGCTTTTTACTACTTATTAATAATTTTTCTATACCTACTGGTTCGCTACTTTCTATATCGATATTAAATAAATCCTCCTTTTTATTTATTTTATTAATCTTATTTTCACTTTTCGTTTAATAATATCCGTAAAGCCCTTTACGCTTAATCTATTTAAAATACTATAAACGCTATAATAATCCTAGCCTTTAATACCCCTATTACTACTATAATAGAAATAATAATTAAATATACTTATATCCCGATTTATAAATCCCCTTTCTTCCTTTTCAATCTTTTAATTTCTAATTCCGATCTTTTTTTTCTTTTACTTTCTTAACCGACCGCCCTATATAATATTCGAATTACTACTAAATCGGCGTTAATAATCGCTTTTATAACCTCCCTCCCGTATTTTATAATTTAGTCTACGCTTTTTAAAAATCGGCGTATATTATTATCGAATTCGGGGCGGCTATTCCCGCCGGTATTATAATTGCTAAAATCCTTCGCTAATACGCCGCCGAATTTCGTATTAATATTTATACCCTTTATAAATAGTTTTATATCTTCCTTCGCGAATCTAACGAATTAATTAATTATAAAATAATTTAGTAAATTTAATATAAATTCCGTAATGTTAACCCTAATTAAGTAGCCCCCTAAATAATAAGTATTTTCAATTTTAATTTCCCTAGCGCTACCCTTATTATTAACCCGCCCCTATTATTAATATATTTAAATTCCCTATAATTATTGTATTTACGTTTACCTTTAATAATATTCTCTAATTAGTATTAGCTATTTACGTAAATGTCCGACGTTTACTATTTCCGATTATTTCCTTTTAATTTTATATTAATAACGCTTTAATCCTTATTAATGCCTTTACAATTAGAAATTATAATATTACTACTATTAAACCGATAACGGTCGATAATTATAAAGAAATTTAAATACGAAAATTATTAATAGGCGTAATAATTATACGTAGGGGTATAATTTTTAAGGTAATAAATTTAAGTCCTATATTAACGTTCGTACTATTAATTCTTCTTTTCGGTAATTTAAACTTTTTTTAAAAAGGGAAGGGGAATAATATAATTAAATAAAAAAAGGTCGAAGATAGGATTATTAGTATACTTTTATACTTTTTAATTTATTACCTTCCTTAATTTCTTTTTATTACTATAATTTTTAAAATAGCGGGCTCTAGTACGCTACTATCCTCCTTAGTTCGCCGGCCCTAGCCTTCTTTAATATATCCCCTTAATTCGTTAATTCTTTTTATTTCCCTTATAACCCTAATATCTTATAGTTCTATAGCTTATATTATCTACGGCTTATATTTTCTACGGTTTATATCTCTTTATAATTTATATCCTTTATTTAAATATTTCTTTCTAATAACGGCGACGGCGGCTATATTTTTATTACCTACCTAATTAATTTTTATTACCCTAATCTCTAAGCCTCCTCTTAAACGCCTCCGCTATCGCTTCCGCTCTTTGTATTTTATTAATAATTCTAAGCAATTTAAATTTCCTCTAATACCTATTTATTTTTATCTTCCGAATACTTTTTCTACTTTATTTAAAACTACTAATTCTTTTTTAAACCGATATACTTTATAATTTTTTCGATTTCGTACTATTCCTCGTCTCTTTTAATATTTACTACTTCGCCCCGGGGCGCTATTACTACTAGATCGGTATAATATAATTCTAATAAAGTAATAAAGAATATTAAGTAAATATAATAATAATTAAAGAAATTTAAGTAGTATATTATTTTCTTATTACTAATTATTTCGGTAATATAAAAAGCCCTAAGAATTTATCCAACAATTTCCGACTTAAATGCTTTTATTTAATATTTTTAGTATTAAAAAGAACTTAACTTCCTATTTCGAACTCTTTAATTATATACAATTTATTATACTACTTTATATACCCTTCGTTAATTGCCTTTAATACTTTAATAACGTTAATACAACCCTAAATAAATTCTTTAATATAATCGGTAGTAATATTAAATAATATATTTCCTCGGTCTCTCTAAATTGGCCGGCCTTTATAAATAATACCCGAATAATAATTCGAATAAGGATTTCCCAATAGTAGTATAAAAATAATCATTATATATTTATTATACTAACGCCAATTTCTCTACCCAATTACTTTATTCTAAATTATAGAAAATATAAAAATAAAATTCGAAATTTTAATTCTAACGTTCGGTTTAACTATCCGTCTAAAAATATTATATAATATTAAAGCGGCGTTGGATCTATAAAAACTCGCAATAAGTCTTTTAGAAAAGGCTTATAAAGAAATTACCCCGGTCGGAAATAATAGAATTAAGTAAACTAAATTATTGAAAAATGTACTATTAAAAAAAATAAACGAATTACTTAATATTAATAATCTTTTATATTAGAATATAGAAGGCGAATTTAATAAATTAGTTTATAATAATTAAAATAATATTGTAAATTTAATTTAATATAAAGTCGTATAACGGCGGTAATTTAATAATAAAATCGTAGGAAATATTTTATTAAAGGACAATAAAAACGGATAAGGATATTAAAAGCCTATAAAATTAGTAATTTTATAATTTCGCTTTTTAGTAAATTAAGTATTAGCGTATATATATTTTAATATCGATAGCGATAGTCGGCTAGTAATAGAATTAATTAAATTTTTTAAGGGTTTTCTATTATTTTAAATAGCCGGCGGTAATATTATTATAGTAGGCGTATAAAAATTCTATATATAAACGCTCTAGGATATAGATTTAATAATTATAATGTAAAACTCTATCCTCCTTTATCCTTTAATTCTCTATTCTACGCCCCTTCCCTAATTCCTTCTATATTTCTTTTAAAATGAACGGATCCTTTTTCTATATTTCTATTATTTATTAATTTAATAGCGGTAATGGCTCTTCCTCTCTTCTTACCCTTATAATAATAGTGTATACGTTTATTTATTTAATAATAGTACTGTTTATCCTCCTTCTCTTCGTAGTAACGTTTTCGTCCGTAAATTTTACCCTCTTCCTTAACGTTTCTTCAAATTCGCTCTTATTAATATACTTTCTATGCTTCCTTCCTTTCTACTCCCAAATATTATTTTCCTACTTTAATCTTTATATTAATTCGTCTTTTTTATTATTTTTATTCTACTCCCTCTATTCTACTATTACCTTCTATATTTCTTTCCTAATTAATAATATTTTCCTAATATCTCCTCCTAATACCGAACCCTCCTTTATTGCTCTACCCTTCGCTTTTCCTTCTTCGAATACTTTTAATAATAGATAGCTATCCCCTAATACGTCTATTACTTTATATAATTATAATTTTTTTAATAACCTATCCGCCGGATTTAATTTCCCCGCCTAATATTCAATACCAAAATTATACGCCGCTAACTCTAACGCCTAACGATTCTACCTCGTACTAACCTTATCTTTATTCTCAAAATATTAAAAATTTAAATAATTTATAATTATTAAGAATAGTTCGTCTATATATAATAAATATTACTTCTACGCTTTTAACGCCCCGATAATAATTAATAATTCCCTATTCCTAATACTATACCGAATCTCCTCTAACGATTTCTTCTTAGAAAAGAATATAATAAAATACTATTGAATACTATATAATTATATTAATATTATTCTAATTGCGAAATTTAATACGTTTATTTCTATTCGAATAAATAATAATAGATCGAAGTACCTTAATATAGGCGTTTCTTAGAATAGCCGCTTTAATTCCTTAAATACCGCCTTCGCCTTATTTAATAATTCGAACGGCCGTTGTTTATTTCCCTTTAATAATTCCGTTAATAATATTATTACTTTAGAATATAATATTACGAACTATTAATAAAAGTTAATAAACCTTAAAAAAACCTAAATATTATAAATATTCGTCGAAGCTTCTTAATTTATAATCGCCTCTACCCGTTCCGGGTCTATTAAAATACTTTCCGGTAATATAATATAGTTTAAAAATAATATTTTTTAAGTATAGAATTCGTATTTATTTAAATTAATATAGAGGTTATATTTGTATAATTATTAGAAGACTTCTTTAATATACTTATAATAATCTTTTTCATTTTTACTATAAATTATAATATTATTAAAGTAAATAATATAAATAGTATTAATTAATTTTGTTAAAATATTATTAATATATATTTAAAACGTCGCTAAAATATTAATTAACCTTATAAATATAATTAGGAATTTGTAATACTTATACTTCGTATAAAATGCCGTCTTCTCCTTATTTCCCTACTTAATATAAATATAATAGTAAGCGTTTTTTAAGTCTAATTTAATAAAGATCTTTATTAACGCTAGCTGGTCTAGGATTTCCCCAATTAGCGGTAATGTTGTACAATTTTTCTTCGTAATTTTATTAAACGTCTAGTAATTAATATATAATTTTAATTTACTTCTTTTCTTAGGAATGAAAATAATGGGAGCCCCTACCGGACTAATAGAAGGTTGAATTTAATTTTTATATAATATTTCCGCTAATTATTCTTAAAATATTTTTAATTCTTTAATATTAAATGTATAAATTAGTCTTTAAGGTACGGATATCTTTTCTTCTAAATTAATATAGTATTTAAAGCGGTTATATTATAATAAAAAGGCGGCCGATACTTCGAATATTTACCGGAATTCCTTATATTCGGGCGGAATTATTAGTTTAGTAGCGGTAAGCGCTACGTCTTCTTCCGGTTCGGGCGGTACTAGAAGTACTAATTCTAATAAAAGCTTTAACGGGGGATAAATTCCGTTTAATATAATACGAAAGATTTTAAAAGGTATATTAGGGGATATAGTAATAGATATATTGGAATAAATATTGAATAAACCGGGATTATTAAATAGGGTAGAAAATTCTATTTAAATTAATATAGGTACTTTAAACGGAATATTAGTAAATAGTAGGGGATTAAAGTTCTAAAAATTTATAATGCTTCCTTTAGATCTAATATTAGAATAAAGTCCTAATATAGTTTATAAAAGTAAGTTGCAACTTTATAAATTTCTTTTATTAATTCCTAGCTTACGTTTAAATCGCTGGCTTTAATATAGAAATAGAATTTCCTTCGGGATTAATTGATTTTAAAGTTATATTTATAAAGTTAGGGGTAGCCGAAAATAATATTAACGCTAAGGGAATTAATAATAGTAAATATAATTTTATATTTCCGCTAAGTACTATAAGAATTATATAGTTTAATAAAATAGGTAAATAAATTTTATACGGGGGTAAATTGGAGAGAGAAGTTAATAAAATAGTAATTTATAAATTTAATTTTAATATTTAATAGGAGTAAATACCTCTTAATAAAATTTAATTCCGCGTTAGAATTTATTAACCTATATATTTTCCGCTAATCCCTATAAATTTTTATTAATAATTTCGTATTTAAATTCAATTGCAATATACCTACGCCTTTTTAGGCCGATATTATTTTTATTAATATAATTAATTTAATATTCGTACTTTAGGCCGGCGCTCTAAAGGCTTAGGAGTAATTGTACGCTATATATCTAATTTGACTGTAGTTAAAATAGGCTTTTTTAATATAAGTAAACGTAGTATAATTAATATTATTATATTCGTAATAAGTATTATATAGCTTCGTTTAAGTATAACGATTATAAATATAATTTTATTAATTATAATAATTATAAGTAATATTAAGGTTTATTATAAAGGGAGGAAAGGGACGACGGGCGGCAAATTGATTAGTAGAAATAGAATTAGAAATAGGAGTAGAAGTAGAAGACGGAATAGTAGTAGGAAAACAAGACGACGATAATTAATTAGAAAAGGATACTTAAAATTAGTAACGTTATACGAACGGTTCGGAATTAATTTCGAAGCCCTTTAGCTGTTTTATGTACGCTACCGCCTAATTTAGGGTATTAATACCCGCTATTATTAGAACGCTTTTCTATAATTAAAAATGGAAGTGGTTAATTTAAATAACGACGTGCGGGTATTCTTACTATTTATAGGATAGGTTAAATTCTTCAGCGTAATATTAATTATAGAAATTGCGGACGGATTCTATAGGGCCCTAATATATTTATTTAAAATTAATAATAGTATTATATTTAATATTCTACGTATTAATATTAAATTCCCTCTTTAAGAAGTTTTAAAATTCTAATTACGTAGGTTCGTTATAGATAGGGTCGTAGTTTAATTATTTTTTAAGGCTGGCGATATAGTGGATTTAAGCGTTTTTAGGATTGTTTTTAATATAGTTAATAGTGTAACTAATAGAAATATTAGGGAAATCTTTATAATAATTATTAATATTATAAATATAATTATAGAATTGAATATAGTTCTCGCTCGTAAATTTAATAATATTATATTTAGGACGGTAATTAGAGGAAGATAATTAAGAGGTTTAAGTAGGTTAGGAGGATACGGGGGATTTAAAAATAATAACCGGCGGAGTAATAGTAGGAGGCGGAAGTATAGTAGAAAGGCGAATTTAATTATAAAAGAAATAATCCTTATAGCGGAAGTTAAGAGGAATAGGAGGGTAATTATTATATTAATCGCTTTTTAATAAGTCGATAAAGGTATATTAATTTTATACCGATATATACGATAGGAAATAGGAAAGTAAGAATTAAATAGCGTTAACGCGGACTTCGAAGAATTTATATTTATATTTAAAGGTATTAATTTTAAAGTAATCGAAATAGTTACGAATTTCTTTAAAGGAGTAGGACTAATTATCGTCGCTATTATTATCGTTTATTTTTTCGATAGTAGGCTAGCGATAAGGGGGGAATATAATTAGGATAATAATATTAAGGTTTTAGGAAGGGGTAATTCTAAGCGGCGAAGAAAGTAAAAGGGTATCGGCGGTTAGCGGTATAATAATACGGTTTTACGTTGCGGAAGAGGTATAAGAACGAATATACGAACTTTAACGGGTAATTTAAGAAAGAGAACGATTACTATATATTTATATTTTATTAATATTAATTCAATTTTTATAGGGGTTAAAGCTTTAATATATTAAGATAGTAGAAGTAAGTAAATTGAGGTGATTACGGATAGGGTAAATACGTAAGGAAATTAAATTAGGGGGGAGAATAAGAAATAAATTGAAATTTAATTTCTCTATTCTAGAGTTAACGGAAATAGCTATTTATAGTATTACTCCTTTAATCTTATAGTAGTTAAGGCCGGAGCGGTATTATTATTATCCGACGCTACGATATAGCGCTAATTGGAATAACTCGTTACCTTCTAATGTCTTACCCCGAGCCTCTACGAGGCTAGCCAACTAACAGGTCCTTAGCGACCTAACAATAGAAGTTAGTAAATTTTAAAAAACTTTATAAAAGCTTCTTTTACGTCGGAAATTATTAATCTATAATAACTTTAACCTTTACTAAATCTATTTCGATACCGCTAGGTATAATAATTAGTTTAAAATATTTGGTTTTTTTAGTATAAAATTCGTACTTATTGATATTAATTTATAGGCCGGCCTTTTTTAAGCGGGTGAAAATATCGTTTATATACTTTTAATACTCTTCTTTATTATTTAAAAAGATAAGGATATTATTTAAATAAGCGGTCGTATATATATTTAGGATATTATATAAAATATTGTTAATATAGTTCTAGAATATACTAAGCGCTCCTTATAGGCCGAAAGGATAGATAAATAATTTAAATAAGCTAAAGCGGGTAATCAACGTTATTAATTATTTATATCCTTTTATAATACGAATACGGTTAAAAGCGGCGATAATATTTAGCTTAGTAAAAATCTTTACTTTGTAAATAGCGTTAAAAGTTTACTTAATTAAAGGAAGCGGGTAGCGGCTCTTAAAAGTAATATTATTAATCCCCCTATAATTTATATAAATTTTAATACTTCTGCCTAACTTTTATACTAATAGGATTTAGGAAGCGGCCTTTAATTGCGAAGGACGGATGAATTTATTATAGAGACTTTCGTCGATTTACTTTTTAATTACATTTAATTTATTAGGGTTAAACGCTTTTAATCTTATATAGGGCGCTTATTCTCCCAGGCGGAATTCGATTTTAAAATTGTAAGAGCGGTAGAGGGGTAAGACCGTTGCGTTACGAGGTTTAAAAACGTTGAAATAATTCTAATATTGTTTAGGAAGCTTTTCTTTAATTTGGGAGTCGGTTTTGGGCGGTTTATCAGCTTTTTCGTAAAATTAGGCTATATTTTCTTCTATAATGCTAGTAGCGAATTTAATAGCTTTATAACGTTCGAAATCTTCGTTTATATTACCGTTAAGGTAAACGTATTTAACGATTTTTATTATTCGGATAATAATTTTAAATCTTTTATTAGTATAGGCGTTAATTTATAAATAATAACGTTTATTTAGTAATTTCTTATATTTAGCGCCGTTACCGTCCTAAATTTCTTACTTTATTTTTAGGGTAAGGTTTGCTAAACCGTTAGGTATATTATAATTGTATTTAATTCTTATCCTTACTTTTCTATTAACGATGTTTTTATTATTTCTATATTCCTTAGGCTTTAGGGCGCCCACTTCTACCTTTTTAGCCCGGGCCTCCTCCTCCGCCCTAGCCTCTTCTAAAATTTTATAGAATTCTACGTACGAAGTATAGAATATTCGTAAATAATATTTTTTATATAGCTAGTTAAAATTAGCGGCCATTATATCCTTAATATTTATAAGGTTAATTAATTCGTTCGAAAAGTACGTCTTACGTATTATAACGCGGTAGTAGGGGTCGGATTTTCGTTAGCCGGCTACGGTACGGCAAATAGTAGGTTTAGTCCGCTTAAGAGCTTTGGTAATAATATCCGCAATTAGAGCAGGATTATCCGCGGCTAAGGCGGGATCTAGGGTAATATTATCTTTAGTAGTATTGGGAATAGAGTCCGCGATTAGAGTATTAAAGCCGACTACCTCAGTTATACCTTATACAATCTTATAATAATACGTATAAATATATTTCTAAACCTTAGGCGCGTATTATAAAAACGGTAAAAGGTTAGCGGGAAGGTAGCGGTCTATATAGTAATTAATAAAAGTAACGGTATTATTTAGCTATAATATTATAGAGTTATAAAATTTAAACTACGGTATACCTAGGATAATAGGATAATCGTCGGCTAAGTCGTAAACTAATATAGCAATCGTTTCTATGTAATAACCAATCCGTAATTAAACTTTATAATAATAAGTAATAAGGTCTTTAAACATACTATCTACTAAGTATAAGGCTTTGGCTTAGGGAATTTTAATAGCGGGATAGTATAATAAACAATAAAACTTCAATTAATAAAAGCGAAAGCGGAATATCCGCTATTAATTAGAGCGGTACACTTATTCCGTTAATTGTATAGTCCGTAGATAATTTAAGTAGAGAAGAGGATAGAATTATTATTATAATTATTTAAATTTGAATTTTTAAATTAAATTACTTTTAAATCTACTAAATTATTTACCTCCTCTTCTATTATTATTATAGACAATAGCCTTTCTAAGCGATTTAGTAGAGAGGTAATATATTTCCCGCGCTATATTCCGTAAATTAGGTAGGAATTAGAGCGGGGGGTATAGTAGGAGCGGCGGACTTACTAGTAGTAATAACGTTAATACGAGCGCTATTATTACTATTATTACTATAACTAGTTTAGCCTATAGTAAACTTATTACAATTATTATTATTATTTCCTTTATTACAATAATTATAACGGTCGCACTCCTTTTATTCCTTAGGGATACTAGTATTAATATTATTATAATATTTGTAGACGTAGTAACTAGTCTAAGCGTAGCGCTTACAAAGTCCGTTCTTTATATAGTAATTAATAACCGCTTTATCGATTATATAGGATAATTAAACGTTAACGGTGTTTATAATATTAAAATCTATAATAATACTATTTTAATTAACAGTACGTTCGGGGGCAGCGGCGTTACCAATATTAGTAGCGCCGTTTTTAAAATAAATATTAATTTTATTATGCTAATCGTACTGTTCTAAATTAGTAGCGAACTTCCAATAGAGGGTAAATTAGCCGTCAAAATCGTTATAAGCTAAAGTATTTTATTAATAAGTACTAATATCGCGGATTTTATTTGTAACTTTTATTTTTAAATAATAGGTTTTTATAGCATTATTGAAATTATATTTATTAATAATAGTAATAAATTTATCTTCGAAATTAAATTATTTTATACTTTTAAATATTTTTAAAGATTCGAGATCGCGGCGTATTTCGAAGGTAAAATTTATACAACTATATTTCGTACTAAAGTATATTATAGTACGACGAAATCGCAGGCTCGTCGGAGATATTTACAACGGCGGCAATAAATTTATTTTAAAATATACGTATACAATATAATAGTAAGGTATAATTAATTATTACGGAGTAGGATATTATTAGGGGTAAAGTTAGATAAATATAATTATATAAAGAAGGAAAATAGGAGGATGGAGGAGTATAGTCTAAATATAGGGCAAGCTATATTATACTTAGGATCCAGACCGAGGCCTACTAGTGCGTACGTATATACAGTCCTATTGGCTAATAGCTAATAGACTCGACTATACAGTGCCCAGTGCTATGTACCATTATAGGTAATCTTGTAATATTAATTAAATAAAATAGTATTTTTTTAAGTGGAGCCTAATTGTATTTACGGAAGATAGTAAAATATTTATTTTACTTAAATTACAAAATATTATTTTTAAATTCTTTCAAATATTTTAAATTTAATTATAAGTATTTTAATTATTTTTATTTTTATTTCCCATTTTATTTCTCATTTTATTTTATTTTTCTTTTTCTTTTTATTTTTATTTTTATTTTTATTTTCATTATATATATATTTTTGTATTTATATTTAGGTTTACTTTTATTTTTATTCTTCTTTTTAGCTTTATATTTATATTTATTTTTAAATTTTTTAAAATTTTTTTTTCTAAAGACCTATTCGGCAAATTTTTTAAATTAAGATTTTCCGTTAAGTAGAGGGCGTACGGACCTTGGCCGGGTTCAAAATAATTCAATAGAAATGGCAGTTATTTTGGTAACCTTTTTTATTTTTATGGTTAAGGTTATTGTTAAAGAAAAAAACTTAATTATTTTCAAAAATCCTTTAAGGAAAGAAAAGGCGTACGGGCCTTATAGAGTTGCCGTTAGGCCAAAAAAAAAAGGCGTTAAAAATTTTAAACCAATTAAATAGTTCGCATTTAATTTAAATTGACAGCAGGCTAAAAAAATAGGGGTATCGGAAATTCTAAACAATTGTCGAAACACAATTGAATAAACGGAAACGCAGCCTTTTACCGCAATTTTCAACGCTTTAGGATACAAATTTGATACGAAAAAAATATAAATTAACAGCGTTTTATTTCATTTTCTTTTTTTTTTATATGTTTAATTTTAAGATAATTGATGCGTAGCTTCCCTCATAGAAGGACCCTGTCTACTGCGCTTGACGTAAGGTAGGTATATACTATATATACATATATATATAGCCGTGCGGATTAACGCACTAGTTCTAAATCTCTCCTAAAAACAATAACAACATTATAATTACATTAACACGCTACGCTAATCTCATTATACGGTTTCTATACATCAATAGTAATTACAATTTCGTTTAAATAAAAAATTTTCTAGGATTTATAATTGTATACTAAAAGCGTTAACGACTCGTTATTACGTTAATTATTATAAGCTAGTAGAACTTCGGACAATTTAATTATTATTTAATCAAAATAATATATTCCCGTATTAACCCATATTAATTGCGTAATTATATTTCTATTAAAACGAATTATCTTATTACCGTTAAAATTACATTAAACGTATTCTACCGGCTTAAAGTACTTTCGTAACCTACTTATTAATTAAAATACTATAGACAATTAATTTTCGTTAACGAGAAGTATTATAATTTCCTTTTCAATTAAGAAATAACTGCCCTCCTTCCTACTCGTCCCTAACCAACTTATTTAGAGTAATATATACATTTTTCTTATAACTAAACGAATCCTTATTATTTTACTCTTTTATTTCTTTCCCTCAATAATTTTTAATATTTTTTAGCTACGACTAAGTATTTATACTAATAATATTATATATACTTAATTAATATATTTTTTATTCGTCGTCTTTTTTAATTTAAAAATTATTACCTTAACGAATTTATTATAATTAATCTATTATTTGACTCTTTTTTTAAAATTTATAACGATTTTATTATTAAACTTTCTAATTACAAAAAAACCCGTTTTAATATAGCCGTTAAATTTATAAATTAAAAAAATAATTTATTAATTTAGAGAAAGTCTTTTCGGACTGTACAAAAAGTCTTCTTACACTGTTAATAAAAAGGCATATTTGTATAACTCTGCCAAATTTAAAGTAAGAGGTATAGGATTGGGGTTGGAATTTTTGGTATTTTTTACTCTATAAAACAGCATTTACAAGGATTTTTTATCTAGCCTCTAGCGTCTTTCTAAAACGAAATATTAAAAAGGAAAATATTTTATTCAAATCTTTACCCTTTAGTCTTAACTCTCTGCCGAGTAACGTTGTGATGTAGTCCTAGGCGCTATATTATAGAGAAAAAAATAAGAAAAATTCCAATACTACTTTTACTTACGTAAGCCTTCACTTGGATAAGTTACACCTAGTTTTATTTTTTTACTACAGTACAAAAAGACTTTCTCTACAGTCCGAAAAGACTTTCTCTTAATTTAACCCTACTTAATTATATAATGTAAGTAAATTAGTAAAAGCCTTTAAAAACATCGAAGCCTATATATACGCTCGTAGCCGATTTCCTATTCCTACCTATTAAATTAAATAATTATATTAATTAATTAGCCAAAAAAATTAATATTCCTCATATACCTAATTCGTTATTAACATTATATATTAATAAATTATTTACTATTACTAATTTCCTTTAATAGATCCCCCGAAATATAAAACTTATTACCCGCTAAGTCTCTCGTTAATTCTCTATCTCCTTAAAACTACTTTAAGGTCCTAAATTCCTCCCGGGCGCTTTTTTAACTAAATTTAATATATTTTCCCCTATATAAAGGATTCCTACTATATAATTACACTTCCTTATTAAATTAATAGATTTAGAGTAATAGTAACGAGCCCTAAAGAAGAACTATAATATACAGCCTTCGTTAAAACTCTTTAATATTCGTATATTTAATTATTAATAAGTAAAATAATTTAAATAAGCCCTCTACGTACCTTAAATATTCTAGCCTACTAAACTATTTAACTTTATTAGCGATATATTAAATTAATAGTTACTCTAATTCGTTAACGTTCCCGGTACTAAAGAATTATTATCCCTACCTCCTCCCTAAACCTCTAAAAATATTAATTAGCCGGATACTACTTAATTAAATAATAATATTTAATCCTCTTTTAATATAAATTCTTACGGATAGTTATAAGGCTTTAATACCTTTATTATAAAAATAGAAAACCCTATTATTAGTTTTATAACTAATATATTAAAATTAATAAAAATTTTTACTAACGCTAATAATCCTATTTTAACCTTCAAAATAATTTAAATTGGGTATTTTAACCCCGAGGTTAAGGTATAAGGTAATAATATATTAATTACGGTAGGTAATAACGTTTACTATAATACTATTACTATATTTTGGGATTCTATCGTTATAAACGTAAATAACAAGGGTAAATAAAATTATATTAGTATTACGGGGTAAGGGCACCGTTAGGTCTGTAGTACGATATATGTTGTTGTACGAAGAGAGTAAGGAAGAGGTGTGCGCCAGCTAGGGTATAATATAGGGTTCGTTAAGCCTCTATACCAAGGCTGGGCCTAGTGCTATAGCAATGGCTATATATATAATAGCGTATTAGTTAATGGTACTAAGGCATAGGGTATATAATTTAGCCTTATAATACTACCTCCCCTTAAAAAAGGCTCCCGGCTATAAAAACGTTGTTTAATCAATTTAAATATATTGTTTTGCCCAAAGTGGGTCCTTTCAATCCTCTGCAGATACGCCTAATCGAAAAGTTTCGCTAAGACAGCTACTTACTTAGTACTAAAACTCCTATTTAAGGGCGGCTACTAGTTAAAATATTATTAGACGTACCCTTTTTTTAAAAATATCCTTCCGCTTCGATTATTATTCTAAATAATCCTAAATAGGCTTAAAATCGTATTTAATAGTCTTATAAGCTCTTTATCTATATTTTACTATTATTAATCCCCAACGGGGGGTATTATAAGGACGTTCGTAGTATAGTAATTTGTAGGGATACTTATAACCCTATTAATACTATAGACTATAGAGACCCTTTATTCGAATTTTGTTTATAATTGTTGTAATTGTTTTTTTTCTATATTTTATAATTATATCCCTTATCCCTATTAACCGTAGTAAAAATTTTGACCGTAGGCTCTAACTATTGGTTCTAATTATTAGTTAGGGGGTGAGGTACTGGGGGTAGGAAATATAGGACCGTTGTAAGACGTATTATTTCCCGGTCGCTATTAACGGTGCTTAATTATTATAGTTAGGTATTTATAAGGCGATTCGGCTAGGATACGTAGAATAAATCGTATTTTAAACTCCTTTTTTATTATTTTTAATCTTTTTATTAATATTAATATTATTATATTATTTTAGTACTACGTCGGAGAGGTTATTGAGGAGGATTTAAGTTAATAGTAATATTGGTTAATAATAACCTCCTTCTTAGCTTTCTTTTACCCTTCTTCCTTTTAACCTAAGTTGGGGGTATTCCTACATTTGGGTTGGCGTTATAATATTCCTATATAATATTATTATATCCTTTTAAATTTTTAACCGGTTGCTAATTAGGTTGGTTAATACCTTTCTATTTAATATAATATATTTAGCGGCCGTTATTTATTTTATTATAATTAATAAATTTTTCGAAGTTTTATTCCTACTATTCGTCGTTATATTCGTTGGTTTTGCTTATAGTACGGCCGTTATTAATTAAAATATTGTATTCGATTTTATATTAATTTAATAATCCGGCCGTATTTTAGAGTTTAACTATTAAAATATGAAATACTAGGTTAATTTTTATATTTTTAGGGAGTTTGAATTTAACCCTATATAAATCGTATTCGAATACTTAGAAAGGTCTTTTAACTTTAGGTACTAATTTAGTTTATAGCTTCCTTATAACGAAGTTTTTAGTATTAAAAAGGATTCGGTTTCCGGTTTAATATTTTGGTACGTTATTATAATTCTCGTTAATATTCGCTTTGTATCGGTCTTATACTTATTTAAATAGGGCTACTATATTATTTAAAATAGTTTAAAAACGATTAGCTACTTTTAAAGCTTTAAAGAATTCTTTTTTTTAAGCGTTTAAAAGGTTTGAAAGGTATAATTTAATTAATTTTATACTTATATATAGATAGAAATTGTAATTAGTATAAAATGGGTTGATTCCTATAGTTTTAGAGATTGTATTATTGTAGGCAAATTTAATTAAAAGTAGTTAATTTACTTAGTCGTTTTACGTTTAATTAATATAAAATTATAAGTATTATTTTATTTCTACGTTAATCCTTTCTATTTAATTATTAGTTTGGAATAGAAAGCTGAAAATAGTTTTACTATAACCCTTAACCGTTTGTAAAGGGTTTTTTAAAATATTGAAATAAATTGAAAGCTTTTATTTAAAACGATATTGTCTAGTAAATTATAAATGTTATAAATTTTTTCGATAAACCGTTTAATTAATTCGTTAGTTTCTAAGGTTTTTATTAGTATATAATATTGTATTTTCGTAAGTTAATTAATTACTACTATAATATATTTATAGGTCCTACCCTTTTTAGTGCAAAGTATTATAAGTATAATATAATTGATTGAAATCTATAATTATATTTTAAACGGGATAGGGAAAGGTTTTAAGAATTTTATTGGCGAATATTGTAAAGACTTCGTTTTAGCGTAGGTTAAGTAAGCCTTGTAGAACTTTTTAATAGATTAGTATATTCCCGGCTAATAATAAAATTGGTTAAAGGTTTTGTAAGTCTTTTCCTTATTCGGGTAGCCGCCTGGTTTGGCGGTATATATTTTATATATTAATTATAGTTAAGTTTCCTTATTATTTAGATTAATAAGAATATGTTCTTTTATATTTTTTTTCTAGTAGATTCGGCGTATCCGTATTAAGTATTTTGTAAATACGATCTTAAAATATTTTACGACTTTAGGGGTCTATTTTTATTAGCCGTCCTTTTATAAGTAGGATATTATTTTTTATATTAAGTTTGATTTAGTATAATTATTATTAATAAAGTTGTTAGTAGATTTCGTAATATCGAATTCGTAGAGGTTAAAATTATTAAAATTTAAGTTTTAGTCGTAGAAATTTATATTGTAATTTATATAGTAAATTTCTTCTATTTTACCTAAATATAAGTAAATTATATTTATAAATTTATTGTCTCTTTTAAAGAATGTTGGATTAAAAAGATTTAAATTAATTAGTGATTTTTTTTATATTATTAACTTTTTATTATCGTTAAATTGTAATTTATTTTCTAATTTCCTATTTAGGGTATGTAGTTGTATGTTCGTTATTTCCTATTTGTATATAATACGAAAATTAAAACGGTTGAGGAATTTAGATTATTTTATATATTTAAAGATAAATTACTTTATTAATACGAAAGTTTTAAGGTTTTTATAATTAGTAATAATTTCGATTTGTTTTTATATTTTTTTTAGCTTAGGACTCTATTCTTTAAATATTTTAATAATAGTTAGTAGTTCTTTATTATAGATATTATAATTATATTTTTAAACGCTATACTTTATTAAGAAGTATATTATTGGGTAGAGGATATTATTGTTGCCCTATTATAATAATATACTTTTTAATACCTAATTGGAAGCGTCCGTTTCTACGACGGTTCGTCTATTCTAATCGAAGATTTTTAATATTAGTATTAATGTAAAGGTTGCTTTGAATTTATTAAATACTTTTTAGTATTCAATGCCCTATTATTAATCCTTTATTCTTGTTTTCTTAGTAAATTTGTAGAGGGGTTTAGTTATTTTAAAGAAGTTTTTAATGAAACGACGGTAAAAGTTAGCGAAATTTAAGAAAGATTGTAAGGCCTTTTTGGATTTTAGTACTTTTTAAATTATTATTACTTTAATTTTATTTATATTTATTTCGATACTTCTTAGTGTAATAATAAGGCTTAGGTATTTAGTACGTTTGGTATGAAATTTGTATTTGTTGATATTAATTTGAAGACCGGCCTTTTTTAGACGGGCTAAAACGTTAGTAACGTATTTAATATATTTTTCTTTATTTTCCGAATAAATTAGGATATTATCGAAGTAAGTAATTATAAATTTATTTAGTATATTATAAAGAATATCGTTTATAAAGTGTTAGAAGGTTACTAGCGTACTTTATAAATTGAATAAATATATTAATAATTTATAAAAACCGAATTATATTATAAATATTGTAATAATATTAAGTTTAGTAAAGATTTTTACTTTATAAATAGTATTTAACGTTTTTTTAATAAGTGGTAACAGGTATTATATTTTTAAAGTAGCGTTATTAATACTTCTATAATTTATGTAAATACGAATACTACCGCTTAGCTTCTGTATTAGTATAAATAGTAATAATATTAATAATTGGGAAGGTTTAACAAAGTTTTATTTTAAATTATTATTTAACTATTTTTTAATAACGCTTAATTTTATTAGTAAGAAAAGTTTAGACTTTGAGTACGGTAGTTCTGTATTAGGGATTATTTCGAATTTGTAATTATATAAGCGGTATTAGGGAAGTTAACGGGTATCCGCCGGGTTTACTACCCTTTAATATTTATAATATTAATAAAGTGTTTTCGCTTTAATTTGTTATTTAGTAATTATAGGCCGGTTTACTTTTTTGTAAAATATTTTAATATTTTCTTCGGAGATTTTATATATATTTATAGGTTCTTTTATAATATTAGCTATTACTTTCCCGGTATCCCCCTTTAGGATACGTAAGAAGTAATTAAAAATCTGTTTTTTATACTTTACGCCGTTACCGGTATAAATATCCTTATATATTTAGTCCGTGATTTAAAATTTCCCGGGGCCCGGTTTAAGGTTGCTAATTGCGATTTCTACTTCTATTTATTTTAATACTTTATCGATTTCTCTCTTAATCGTAATAATAATTTCCAAGTTCTTTATTTTAATTATAAAATTAAAATTGGCGGTATTGAATTTAATAATATTATTTACGTTGATAGGAATATTGTTAATATTGATCGGCCTTACGAAGAGAAGTATAAGTAACCTCCTTATAGGATTAATAGTAGGGATTTACTATTTATTTACAATTTTATATAGTACGGGTTTAATAGCGGCCTCTAATTTAGGTATAAGCTATAAATTATAAAGTATTATTATTATTTAGCTTCCCTTTAGGGAATTCGTTAATTAAAAGGTCCTAGGGTAAAGGCTTGTAGCCTTGGCGATCTTTTCTTTAAGTTTTAATTTTCAGTATTAAATAGCTTTACAAATTTGGGAGAAGGGTATTTTAGCGGCTAATTTTTCTTCCGCTTCCGTTTCAATAACTTATTCTTTTATACCCGCTTCGACGGCTTATTCCTACTCTTCCCCCGCTTTAATAGCTTACGTTTCCGCTTCGACGGCTTACTCCTATTTTTCCCCCGCTTTAATAGTTTACTCTTCCGGGCCCGCCTCAACAGCTTTCTCCTCTATAACCGTAATAGTCTTAATAACTTTATTTTTTAAAGCTCTTAGGGCTTTAGTTTAAAAATCTAGCGTATTTTAAGGTAGGTAAGTGCTATAGTATTTCCGGTTGAACCTTAGTTCGCCTATCTCTTAATCTATTAATAAGTTATATTATTGTAGCTAAAGTAAATTTAAAATAATTGGGTTTTCTAGTAATAGGGTAAATATAAGTAATTCGATTTCTTCGTTATAAATGCCAATTCGTATTGTAAATTTAACGTAATTAGTAATATATATATTAATATTATTATTAACTAGCCTTATCGGCCTTAGGTAGTATAGTTTCTTTATAAGTATTTAATTCCATTAGATAAAGTTCTTATTCATAAATCCTTTATTCGTATAACCATTATCGACTAAGGCCGGGCAATATACTTTATATTTACTATAAAGAAGGTAAATTGAAAGGAGGATAGATTTTTATAGTTTAGCTATAATTAAATTAATAAATAGTATTTCTAAAGATTCTTCTTCTTAGTATAATTCCCTATTTATAATATCTTTATTATATTTATTTAAATATCCTTCTAAACTTTCCTATTCCTTTCCTTCTCCTTTTCTTTTAGGTAGTAACTTCTATTCGTAATTTAGGACGAAGGCTCGGCTTTTCCCGATTCTAATTTAACTTCGTCGGTAGTATTAGCGGCGTTAATATTATTACCCTTCTTATTATTACCGTAGCCGTTCTAGCTAGGCTTTATTTTATAATTAGTAGGTGGTTAATTAATCCTAATACCTTCGATATTACCTTTACTATCGCTAATATCGACGAAGTTCTAATATTTCTTCTAATCGTAATTTAGCTAATTATATTTCTAGTACTTGCCGGTATTTTATTATTTCTTCTAAAGATTCGTAAGGACTAACTTATAAAAATTAGCGTTTATAGCGTCTAAATCTATAGTATTACCACCCTAGGATATTAATTTAGAGGAAGATCCTTTACTATTATTATTATTTAAACCGCTTCTATTACTACTTAAAGGGGCTAGGTTAGAGAATTTCTTTTAGAATGCGTTTTTTTTGTAACGGCGTACTAGCTTATTAAAAAGTTAAAGCTATCCTTAGAAATCTTCTTTATTAAGAATATTTAGTTAATAGGTGACCGAGCTTTTAAATTGGTTAGTAACCTTTTAACGAAGTATAAATATATATATAGCCTTACTTATATTATAATAGTCGGTGTATAGGGTGAATTTATTTATAAAATCCTAAAAGGAATTTTTTATTTACAACTTCTATAAGGCTCTATTAGCTTTAACATTTATATTTATTATATTATAACGATTATCGAGGTATATAATAAACTCTTCGGCCGTTTATTACTTCTATATACCTTAAGGTTCGTTATTAAAGATAAACTATATATTTAATTCGATAATAGATATTAGGAGTTTACTAAAGTATATAAAAATATATATAAATTTATCGCGCTCCGTTAGGAAATATTATTTATTATAAGCCTAATATAGGCGGATTTTAGTACGCTAAGTCGTATAAACGGTATTACGATCCTTAGTAGATTATTCCTTGGCGTTAAAAACGATTAGGTTTGTAAATATACGACGACGTAAACTATATTCGGTATTGAAATTAGGCTTAGGGTCGGTATTAATCTAAATATTAATTTAAATTTTAAGGTTATTTACTTCGTTCTATAAATATTAAATTTAAATTTATAAAATCTTATTATTATTATTGAGAAACTCTATTCGCACGGGGATAAAACTCTATTCGCACGGGGATCCACTTTGGTTTTATAAGTATAACTTTATCAAACCTCGGTGTATAAGTTCAAAAGTAGTGCCAAACTACTCGTCGATTTTTGACGGATTTTTCAAGGTAAGTACCAACCTCATAGCCCTAAGCGTTATCTAAATACTTTTTTTCTGAACTTTTGGACTTTTCATTTTCCTAATTATTTATTATAATAGTTTCCTTTCTCTAAGGTTTTCTTACGCTACAGAGTGTTTGCGTTCTTCAAAGAGGTGATGTTAGATAGAGAAAAAAATGAGAAAAAATATCAAATACTTTTCACCTTCGTATAGAACTTTTTAGTGCTCCAGAAAAGACATTGAAGTTCACTTTTTGTTTCCCGTGCGAATAGAGTTTTATCCCCGTGCGAATAGAGTTTCTCTTATTATTAAGGTCGGTTATTATTATTTCTACCCTTTTAAATTCGGTAAATTAACCTTTAACTTCGTTTTTTTAATAGATAATATCGTTCTAGAATACTTTTTAGGCTTAGATATAAATATTTTCGTCGGCTTTCTTCCTTAATTCTTCTTATTAGTAGTCGCGCTTAATATTATTAAAAATTTTAATAATTATATCGACGATAGCCCTAAAGGTTAGGAATTATACTATATTTTCAATTTACTAGCGGTAAATAATAGGGTACTTATAAATATAGGTACTAGTTTAAAATTTATTATAGAAATAGGCCTAAAGTAACCTACGGTTATAATTTGGATTATATATACGTAGGGCGAAAATCGCTAGCGCTTAGTCGGTAATAATCTTATTTAATTGAAAATGGGGTAGAATATTCGTTCTTTTAAATAACTAGCCCAATTTTTAATATTCGGGGCCGGTATAGTTTGGGGGGGGGTCCTACGGACCTTATCCGGTAGGGATAGGGTAATCGTCGGCTATATGATATTTGAAGGCTTCCGTTTGGGTATTAATATTAATTACTTCGCTTAGGAAATTAGGGGAGTAAATATTAACGGTTAAAAATTCGGTCTCGGTATTAACATACTTATTAATAATTAATTTAATATTATTATTATTTTTAGGGTAATTAAAATAGAGAATGTCTTTTCGCACCGTAATGAATGTCTTCCAGCACCGTAGCCCCACCCTTCCCGTGCGCCAAGGCACACTAATGCACCCCAAAAATTTT